>JAJIYU010009241.1:0-17231 GCA_030144865.1 Tinospora cordifolia | reverse complement strand
TATACTATTGCCTTATTAAATTCTTAATTTTAAGTTATGTACGGTTAAATACGATCAAGGCATGAAATGACTAAAATAGAAAGTCAAGTGTGCGTCGCTTGTAATGTAACACTGGCCCAGCCCGCCGTTTGGTTTAGTCCACTGTCAAGAAAAATGGTGGATGCGTCCAATGCTTAATGATACGGGGGTTGGGGTGTTACAATCACAAATCTCTCTGCAATACTATGGTGAGGAAGCTTAGTGTGGTATGCTTAGAGATGATGAGGTATAGAGGAAAACTGAACTTGGAGACTGACGACCAGGTATGGTGAGTGGTCGATTCCTTCGGCGGAACTTGTATGCACTGTATTTTACTAGGTATGGGACGGTCACGTATGGTGGGTCTTGCGTCAGCCTTAGGGAGCAAAACACTTGCGAAATTGTAATGGGCAATGAACGAACTCTTTGGAAGAACTTGTACACACTATATTCTACTGGTATGGGACAGTCGCGTATGGTGGGTCTTGCGTCATCCTTAGAGACTAGGATTTGGCGAAATTATATTAGCCGTAATGGAATCTTGGTTCCATTATGCCAAAATGCATTGTTTGGTTGATTGTTGGGTGTTTGCTTTGGATATATGTGATATCACTATTTTTAGTATTGACACACAAATTCCTGTACCCATAACTAAATAAAATGTTGTCGACTTAGAAGAATAAATTTTTAGACCACTAAAACAAATCGAGAACTTAGAGATTTGAATTTAGAGCCACAGTAGTACGACGACGAGATAGTTATAGGTAGGATTAAATTACTTGGCGTTATCACAAGTCACAGTGTTCAAAGATTTGAGGAAAAAGGGTTTGAAACTGAAATGGAAGTGAAAATAAAGTTTACATTACGTTCAATTATTGAAATTTCTGTTTCCTTATGATTAAGATATTGGATACTGAAAATGATTTGTTTGACTTGTAGACTATGTCGAGAGGATGTGGTAGAGGTAGACCCAGAAGAGGTAGAGGCCGAGGTGAGGCTAATATAGAGCTGAGGCCTAGTGATGAGGGTACGTCTGTGGCAGCAGCACCAACTGTGGTTGCTTTGACACCAGAGGCTATTACGGAGATGATGCAGAGGGCCGTGGAGCAGGCTATTATAGGACCCTGCAGCCATCAACATCTACACTGCCATAACCACCAGTACAGCCACAGTTACCGACAGAGCCACTGACACAGGCTCAACCTTAGGCACATCAAGGGTCTACATCCATGGAGGCTGTGCCCAGAGTCGATCAGCTAGTTTTGACAGGGAGCAAAAGAATCTTTTGGTAGAGTTCCAGAAGTTTCGTCCTAGTACATTCGAGGGGATAGGTGATTACATGCTAGTAGACAGGTGGTTTTCTGAGATGAATAAGCACCTGGACGCTATGGGGGCAGTTGGGCCTAGGAGAGTGGCACTTGCTGTGCATCAGTTGGTAAGACCAGCCTACCATTGGTGGGAGATGATTGTAGCTGATTCCACCATTGATCAGTCAACCATGTCATGGGAGGACTTTAAGATACGATTTTATAATAAGTTCTTCTCCACGACAAGGCAGAAGCAGCTGCAGTCAGAGTTGGTCCGATTGGTGCAGAGAGGCATGATTGTTACAGAGTATGAGCAAAGATTCACAGAGCTATGTAGATTTGCTCCTACTTTGTTCATAGATGAACCGTCTAGGGTAGACTGTTTTGTTGAGGGATTGAGGATTGAGATCCGGAAGATTGTGGCACCGTTTAAGTTGACGACCTTATTAGGTGAAGTGGAGAGAGCACAAATGGTTGAGAGGGATCTAGAGTTGGAGCAGACACCGACGGGCAGGAAGACAACCCGGCCAAACCAGTCTGCGGGACCTTCTCAGGTGAGATCGAGTGGTTAGAGGGCACAGAGAGCATCTCAGGCACAGAGATCGACACAGACTCGGGTCGCCAGAGACAGCCATCTCGTCCCGACCAGCCCGTAGATGCACACAGAGAGGAGGCGAGGAAGAAGGGGTTGTGTTATATATGCCATTAGGAGGGACACATTGCTAGATTTTGTCCTACCGGAGCAGTGACTCCTACACCTCAGCCACGACCACAGACTCGAGCCCCGACAGCTCTCACATAGTAGAGACCACTGCCACAACAGCTGACTCAGGCTTGCTTGTATGCAGCCAATAGCCAGACAGATCCCACCCCAGCGGTTGAAGGTACATTTTTGTTGTTTGGTGTGACTGTGCAGGTGTTATTTGATTTGGGTGCTACTAAATCTTTTATCTCTGAGGATATTGTGAACAAGTTACAGTTAGTGACAAGGCCTTTGACTAAATCCTTGGAGGTGGTCATGCCGATTGGCGATACTGTGAGTTCGAAGAAGAGATGTAGGTGTGAACTCACTTTTGGAGATCTGCGGATTTCAGCGGATCTCTGCATGCTGCATTTTGGCAGCTATGATGTGATACTGGGGATGGACTGGTTGACCTAGTACCAGGCACATATTTATTGCCAAAAACAAAGAGTTACTATTAGGTTGCCATCTGGTGAGTTGCTCAAGATTGATGGGAATGTACAGAGGTTGCCGAGGAGTCCTATTTTAGCCCTTTTGTATGTTGTTAAGAAGAAAGAGGATTTCAGGCAGCTATTAGTAGAGGAGGATGCAAAGGGGACTAAGGAGATTCAGGGGATACCTGTGGTGTGTGATTATGTTGATGTGTTCCCTGATGAGTTACCTGGACTTCCGCCACACAAGCAGATCGAGTTTAAGATTGAGCTGCATCCTGGTACAAATCCCATAGCTATTCCACCATGCAGAATGGCACCAGTGGAGCTGATAGAGCTAAAGACACAGTTAGACGAGCTTTTGGCGAAAGGTTTTATCAGACAGAGGGAGTCGCCTTGGGGAGCTCCAATCTTATTTGTTAAAAAGAAAGATGGATCCATGTGCTTGTGTATCGACTATCGAAAGCTAAATCATGTTACCATCAAGAACAAGTATTCGTTACCGAGGATTGATGACCTCTTTGATCAGTTGAGGGGGGCACAGTACTTTTCTAGGATCGATCTGAGGTCGGGTTACCACCATTTGAGAATTCAAGAGTTTGATATACAAAAGACGGCCTTCAGGACGAGGTATGGTCACTTTGAGTTTACAATGATGCCTTTTGGGTTGACCAATGCTCCAGCCGCATTCATGGATCTCATGAACAGAGAGTCTTCAGCTAGTTCCTAGATCAGTTTGTCGTAGTTTTTGTGGATGACATTCTGATATTTTCCCGTACAGATGCTGAGCACGAGCAGACTTGCATATAGTCTTGGAGATCTTGAGAAAGAACCAGTTATACGCCAAATTTAGGAAGTGCGAGTTCTAGATGAAGGAAGTCAAGTTTCTTGGCCATATAGTCTCAGTTGAGGGATAACAGTGGACCAACAGAAAGTGCAGGTAGTATCTAACTGGAAGCAACCCACCACAGTTACAGAGATCAGGAGTTTTCTTGGGTTAGTTGGGTACTATCGCAGGTTTATTAAGGATTTCTCTAAATTAGCGGGTCCAATGACGAAGTTGACCAAGAAAGGAGAAAAGTTCATTTGGAATGACAAGTGTGAGAAGTCATTTCAGGAATTGAAGAGACGGTTAACTTCGGCACCAGTTTCGATTACACCTACCCATGGTGTAAAGTACACCCTGTGCACAGATGCATCACTTAGTGGGTTGGGTGCAGTCCTGATGCAGGAAAGACAAGTAGTGGCATATGCTTCACGGCAACAGAAGCCACATGAGCAGAATTATCCCACACACGATCTGGAGCTTGCAGCGCTCTTGTTTGCACTTAAGATTTGGAGGCATTATCCTTATGGTGAAAACTTTGATTTATATTCAGACCATAAGAGCCTCAAGTACATCTATACTCAAAAGGAACTGAATTTTTGCCAGAGGAGATGGCTAGAGTTCCTGAATGATTATGACTTTCAGCTGCACTATCATCCAGGCAAAGTGAATGTGGTGGCTAATGCGCTTAGCAGAAAATCTAGCCGTAAGGAGGAGGAGATTGCACAAATGTATCAGTTGATTAGTCAGTACGATCTGAGTATAGATACAGATGAGAGACAGGCCTATTTGTATGCGGTGACTTGCTAGCCAGATATTTTACACCAAATCAGGGAGGAGCAGAGCACTGATAAATGGATTTCAGATCTAATTGAGGGTGTCAAACAGGGCAAGGGTACAGACTTTCGGCTTGATTCAGATGGTGCATTGAGATTGGGGGATAGACTTTGTGTATCTAGCTCTGGACAGGTGAAAGGTACCCTACTGGATGAGGCACACTAGACCGGATACACTATGCATCCAGGTGGGGATAAAATGTATCAGAAATTGAAGAAAACCTTTTGGTGGAGAGGGATGAAGCGAGACATTGCTCAATACGTCTCCCGGTGTCTAACTTGTCAGCAAGTGAAAGCTGAACACAAGAAGCAATCAGGATTGTTACAGCCACTTCCAATACCAGAATGAAAGTGGGATAGTATTGCGATGGACTTCGTCAGCGGCCTGCCGAGAAGTCTAAGAGCGGAAGACATTGTATGGGTCATCGTGGATCAGTTGACGAAGGTAGCGCACTTCCTACCTATTCGATCTACTGATACAGTGAGTAGACTGGGTGAGCTATATGTTCAAGAGATAGTGAGACTGCATGGGGTTCCTAGATCTATAGTGTCAGATAGATATGCTAAATTTACATCTCAGTTCTAGCAAAGCTTACAGAAAGAACTGGGAAGCAGACTCACCATGAGCACAACATTTCACCCACAGACAGATGGACAGTCAGAGAGGGTCATTCAGATACTTGAGGATATGCTTAGGGTATGTGCCACTAACTTCAGAGGTAATTGGAGCCAGCATCTACCGTTAGCTGAGTTTGCATATAATAATAGTTATCAAACGAGTATTGGGATGGCTCCATATGAGGCACTCTATGGCAGACCCTGTAGATCATCATCTTGTTGGGCAGATTTTGAAGACCAGGTACTCACTGGACCCGAGTTGATTGAGGAAATGAGCTTGCAAGTGAAGCAAATCCAGAAGAGGCTAGCTACAACACAGAGCAGACAGAAGAGTTATGCTGACAGAAGGAGGAAACCCCTTGAGTTCCAGCCAGGTGATAGAGTATTCTTGAGAGTTAGTCCATAGAAAGGGATCCGAAGGTTTGGAGTGAAGGGGAAGCTAGCACCACGGTACATTGGTCCGTTTGAGATCATTAGACGGATCGGTGCATGCGCTTATGAGATGGATTTGCCGAACAGATTGTCCTCAATGCATAATGTGTTCCATGTTTCGATGCTTCGGAAGTACGAGCCAGATCCTTCTCATGTTATCCACTGGGAGGATATCATACTTCGAGATGATGCTACTTACAATGAGCCGGCTGTCAGAATTCTTGATCATAAGGTGTAGAGTCTTAGGACCAAGGACATACCCCTAGTCAAAGTCGTGTGGAGGCATCATAATCTGGAGGAGGCGACCTGGGAGTTAGAGAGTGAGATGCAAAAGAAATACCCAGATCTCTTCGCCAGGCCTGAGTGATTGGACACATTATACAAGTACTTTCTATTTAAATTTCGAGGACGAAATTTCTTTTAAGGGGGGTAGATTGTAATACCCCAAAGTTTTCAAACACACACAACTCAAAAATAAATTTTTTAAAAAATTATGAAATAAATATAAAAATGTGTGAAAACATGCTTTCAATGACTATTATATAGTATGGTATGAAAATAAAATAAATCAGGATGTTTGATAATGGGAAAAACATTGAAAAACATGGAAAAAATGAGATGTCACACTGGTGACCACGGTCACTAAAGGCAGACCGCGGTCCTCAGTGCAAATTTCGGGGAAAAACCTAGGTCACAGTGGTGACCGCGGTCCGTAAAGTGCCGACTGCGGTCATTACTTGAAATTTAAACAGTTTCAAGCTCGTGATTCATCATTCCACGCACAGAACTTCCTGAATCGATCCAAAGTTTCAGAGAGACGATCCAGAGCTGATTCAAGGAGGAGCTAAAGGTCTAAGGTAGGAATCTGAACCTCTTAATCATTTAAGTTTCAACTCTATCGATTCATTCAGATTCTGTATCAAAAACTAGGGTTTTGAGGGTTTTGATGAAATAAAATGATTCGGAACCCTATGAGCTCGGATCTTTCTTCTAAACTGATATTTTATCAATTTAGAAATGAATTCTGGAAGTTTTAATTGTTCAATTGCAGTTTTAGATAGATCCAAAGGAAATTTGCCTATCTGGAGGATTTCTAAAGGTGCAAATCGCTTGATAGGTAATAAAACCCAACCTATTCCTCTTTTGAAGTGTAGTCAGTTTTAAATGTGTTCTATTCTTAGTTTGGAACGCGTTGACTGTAAGTTTGCATTTTTGTGAGGAAAAATGGAAATTTGAGATTTTATGTACTATTATTGAAGGAGAATTTTTGGTGATTTGGACTGAATGAAAAGGTTTAATCATTTCAGACGGTGGATTTCGAGCGAGATCCTCGTGAGTAGGCGCAAGGGTCGTTCCTTGTTATTAGGTGGGCGGGATTTTTTTGCTCACTAGTATTATGTAGGCTTGAAGTTCAAGGCATGATGTTTGAGTAGCCTAGGATGTTAGATGTATGCTAGGGTATGTAGAATGCTTGGATGCCTTGAGTGATGATTGAGCATAATGTCTAGTTATATGCTTTCAGTGTTTGCTTGAATATGCGGCATAATGTCTGGTTATTTATGTCAGTTACTACATTATTTAGATACCTTGATTGTTGATTGGGTTTGGAATGAAATTTATTGAAACTAAAAGAAATATCAAATTAAGATTTAATAAATCAACGTACCAAGGTGATGGTGGCATCTGTTGACGACTTGTGAACGTGGCCATCTTTGCCGCACGACATCTTCTAGATGCCATCGTTGGTGTTCTTAATGAAGCCTCCTGCGAGGGTGACAGTTTCCTCGGACGCGCGAGCATTGGCTGTACACCATTGCGCCTATTCTTGGACTACGTGACAGGTCGTGAACGGTATCGTAGCTCAAGACAGTACTGGCAAGGATCGATTTCTTGTGGACACCGGGAGTATAGCTCTTTCGGTCTTAGGATACAACAAAACAAATAACTGTTTGAAACGATTAATGTAATGAAAGTGTGTGCATGTTTTGGATTTCTAGTTTATATAATGCTAGTGATGTGTAGAGATGATCCACTAGGCTCTCGAGCTCACCCCATTTTCTTTTAAAGTACTCGCAGAGGTGAAGTACCCTAGTTGACCGTTGATTCAGGGTTTCTTTGGTGATCCCGCTAGGAGGTCACTGTTGGACTTGTACTTTTGTTTTTGTTTAAGTTTTCAGAGATCATGTATATATTTTGAACAGGCCGTGTGGCCAAATATTTCTTTTAAAACTGTTGTACATTTTCAAATGTTGTTGGGACTTTTGGCTCTGTGAGCCTAATTTTGATCATAGTTTTGAGGTGATTTTGGCAGTGTTGCTTTCAGAGGCTAACGATATGTACATGTTTGGTTTTACTTAAACCTTGTCTTATGGGTTGGTGATTTTAATGGTTTCCGCACATAATTACTGAGAAAAATCCGGTGAAGTGTTTGAAATTATTTTTTTCTGAGTTACGATATTCGTCGATAGACATAGTAGGATGTTTATCAAAATTGATATGTTTTCTCATTTTATAAAATTGAGAACGGATTTAGTGAGTTGTAAAGAGGTTGACGACCCTGGGTTCCTGGCGGATTAGACCCACAGAATTGTGAAAAGTCCCGCACGCACGACATCTTAGCCGAGGGGAGCGCTAGTCGATGCGCTGGGCCCGACGTGACACGTGCAGGAGGACTTGGGTTCCGGACCGAGGGCTCGGGGTGTCACATGGGACGTCCCTTATGTGTTCATGACAACTTTCCTTTTTGGTTTCCTTGCTTGCTCATCACACAAACACACAACGAATACTTTTCTATTTTCTTATTTGTTGGACATCAAGCATGAGTGTACAATATCAAATTTGAAGGGACACCATATAATGGTCAAAGATGCTCATCTTGGTTCCAAGAAACTATCTAAATGGGGTTGCTCACATGTGTGCACACACATGTATATGTTTGGGCCAATTTTGGCTTAAGTGGGTGTGGGTGTACACAATCAAGTGGGAGTGTATATGAAATCATGTCTTATGGTTTCTAAACCATATAAAACGTCTATTAATGTGGGTGTACTAAATCATTTGCATGGAACATGGGATCATTTTATAAGGATTCAAATAAAGGAAACATCCCATGGAGCTTAGGGTAGGGTGGGGTACACATGATCATGGTTTTCCACCCATGTAACTTGCACATGCTTAGGGTGGCTATGACTTCATGGGTTCACAAAAAAACAAAAAAAAAATTAATATCTCCTTATTTACAAGGAATTATGATTTATAACCTATAGTTTTGAAATCACATGAACCTAATGCACATTTTAAGATATGGTTTGGCCCAAGATGATTTTTCCTAAAAAAACTTTCCTTATTTAAGACCCACTGAGGTCACTAGGCAAATGAAAATCCTAATCTTGACCAATTGTTTTAATTTTTGGATATGTTGTCCAATTAGTTGGTTCATTTCACGTTACTTTGTTTCAGGTTATTTTGGGTCCCTAAGGGTCACCAAATGAAACTTTTAGAAACTTGCCAAATTTAGCTCTGAAATGAGTCAGGTTTAATTTTGGACCCAAATTTCACTAAATAAATGATAAACTTCATTTAATTGAGTATAAAGAATTAAAGGTATTACACTTTAATTTAGGATTATGTCTATTTTCTTTATTTTTTTCTCATTTATTTATATTATATTTTAAAATTAGACGAAATTTGCTAATATAGTGTTTGGCTAGGGTTTTTATCATTTCCTTTCTTAATTTTCATTTCCCTGAGATGTTTTGAGAAATTAAACTTGTTAATTGATCCCTAAATGAATTTGGTAGAATTTATCATTTTGTACAAATTTTTTAGGATATTACATGAGTTGAGTACTCTTAATGTTCAATAAGACTTTGGATAAATGACTAAGAAAGTCAAGTGTGAGTCAGTTTTAAAGTCATACCGCCTAGACTCACCTTGTGGTTAAGCCCAAATAAGATTTGGGGGTTTGAGGTGTTAACAGTGGTTATTTATGGATTAATTATTCAAAAATTTTGTGTATTTATTCTCTAATATTTCATAAATAATTTGTACTATTATTTATAAATTATTCTCATATTGCTTTTGTATAAATTATCCTCATATTGCTTTATAAATAAATTATTCTCATATTACTTTTATATAAATTATTTATAAACTATTTTGTTCTATTGTATATAAATTATTCTCATATTATTTTTAAAATTGCAGAGGTATCTGGTTTGAGATGAAATGATCATTTTGCCCTCAAGTGGTAAAATTACCGTTTCACTCCTAGTTTGTTCAAATAACTTTTTATACTTAAAGTCATTCACTACTTCACACGATGTTGTTCTACAGTTTGCTTTCCATGTGAATTGACCATTTACCCCTAGGTGGCTAAATTACCATTTTACCCATAAGTGGTCAAATTACCATTTTACCCCCTAGGCCTTTAATGTGCTTAATACTTCCATTTATGATCTTGGATATTCTTATTTGAGAATTTATCAAGGTATTTATTACATGTACCTATAAAACAAATAGATAATGTTAGTTGCATTGTATACTAACATTATTATATATTTTTTACATATATTTTGCATGGTTTTGATAGGAAATAAGTCATATTTATTTATAATTAGGTGCATAAGCATGTATATTAGCATTGCATGCTTTTATATGCATTAGAAAACTTTAATATAATTTTTATAAATTTATAATTGTGATTTAATGCCCAAGGAAGGTCTTCTATTATTTGTGTAGGTTTAAAATAATTAGGAACAAGTATATACAAGGAGAAAATGGAAAAATGCCTCAACATTGCAGAAATCCAGTAAAATGGTGAAAGAAAAATGAAAGATGGATCAAATGTACAAAGCCCATTCATCAAAACCAGCACGGCCCAACATTGCAACAGGCCTAATTTGGTCCAGCCCAAAATGAATGGTGAGAAGAAAATTGGCAATTTTGTAGCAAAACAAAGAAGAGGCAGGGGCAAACATGTCAATGCACAATAGAATTTGGTTTATTTTGGTGCAAGGTGTTCGTGAATGCATGTGAGTTGCAATTCTGGAGTGGTAGAATGGGTAAAAACAACTAAAAAGGAGAGGCACGATTGGAAACTTGAGACATTAAAGTGCAAAATTTGAAGAATGGGAAATTGATTAAAAATACAGACGCAAATTATGAAGTTCACCTATGAGGGCATAACTGTGGTCTCCCTAGCAGGACCATAGTCCTGTGCTTGAGTTGGACAAAAAAATCGTGTGGAAAGTTCAGATTTTGAAGAGTACCGTGTGACCGCGGCCAAGGACCACAGTTTTGTGATTAGGGTTATTAATTTACATCTCGAGTTTATGTTTAATTAGGGTTTTATATGAGTCCTTTAGGAAAATAGTCCCTTGTATTAGATTATTCATTATTCAGTTTTTGATAGTAATAGCGGTTGATGGTCAAAGCAAAAGCGGAGAGCAAAACAAGGGAGAAGATAAAGAATGAGATCACATTTGTATAGAATGATCTTTGATTTGTTTAATTCTTTTGTGTTGTGAACTAGTTGCGATGTTCGACTAAGTTTTCTTAATTTCTAAGATGTGATTTCAATTGTAGGAACATTTGATTCTTATTTTCAAATTAATTGATTCTAATGTTTTGCTTTCTATTTTGTGTTCTTAATATTTTTTATCTATGGTTATAGATAGATTGATCTCAAATTGGTAAACTAACTTGGGGGAGAGGTTCAAGAATTGGATAATCAAAATAAGCTTAATGCTCACAATGGTAGTGGATGTTGCAAGAACCATGTACTTATCCCCTAGGTTATGAGTTCAAAACTCCACAGAGGCGAAATAAAATCCCAGGGGGGGGACCAAAACCTGTGAGTGAACACCTAGCCCAGAGTGCCCTGAGGGGGGTTCTAGAGACCTAGAACGAACGTCTAGGGTCCTCTCTTTTATATTGTTGCAAATGAACAAGTGACTTATGTTTCTTTTCTTTTTTTTTACTATATAGATTTAGCCAATGGCTCAATTATGACTAATTTATTTCACCTGATAGAGCTTTTGCAGCTTGCTTCCTTATTTCATTTCAATGGCATCTCTTGAGCAATTTTGGAGCTCTTTTAGATAGCAAAGGTTCTTTGTGGCCCCAACTGCATGAAGGAAGCATCACGTTAAAAATAAACTTCACCTTCTATCGCATCTTAGGAAGCTTGGTGCTTGTAGAATTCAAACGACCTTTTGTTGCTATCTCTGCACTGTTACAATTGATAGAATAGTTTGAAAAGGTTATTTTTGGTTTTTATTTGTAGAGATGGAAGCATATACTCGTTAAAAGCTTATTTTTTTAGTTTAAGAAAGCTTTTATTGCTTGGTTCCATAGTTAGAGGGGAAAAGTTAGTTTTAAGTGCCAAATTCCTCAATTGTGCGCTAATTTCTTCATGAATTCACATTTTACTACATTCTTAACCATCTATGTGCGAATGAAACTCAAATTAGTTAATTTTACCTTCATTACACTCTTACAAACAACCAAACAGTTTGAAGAACTCATATTTAATGTTTTTCCATTGGAAAAACAATTGGTAGCTTGTTTAGAATATATTTCTTTCTCTAACATGCATGAAATTGGTTAGTACTTCATTTACGGTGAATTATAAGATTTAAAGAGACTTTCTAACTCATTTAAATGTTCATACAGTTCGATGCCCTAGGACACCAAAATCATGTTCTTCATTTCTGTTTCCAACAGCTCATGAACCAATTCTATATGCTCATCTTCTTCGTTCTTTTTTTTTCCATTTCAGTCCGTCTAACACTAATAACACACATACACTCAAATCAAAGTCCCCAAATCACAATCACATTTGCTCCTTCATTCTCTGTTTTTCTTTTCTTTGATCAGTTGCTCATCACCGTGCCTCTTTTTTCCTCTATTTTTGTTTTTTTTCTTTCTTCTTCGCTCAAGTTGAGATTTATGACCCAAACCAGCACATTCTAGATCATCTGCTTTGTTTTATTCTACTCTTCACGGACTAGCAGCAATCAAGCACCCATATGTTTAATTCAAAAACCCATCTACTGCACATCTTCATTCTTTATTCGGTGCACACGAATGGCAGCTAGGGCTGCCATTTCATTCTTCATCTTCTTCGTTCTTCACAGTTCAACCTAGAAGCTTCTCATCTCCTTCACTTCAGATTCCCATTCCTCTGTACCACGGACAGCCACAACCAGATCACGCACACCTTCATCACGGACCCCTTCTTCTTTATTCGATCCTCTTCCAGATCATTCTTCTTCATTCTTTTGATTTCCAAACTTTTCGGGGTTTTTTTTCGACCAAAACTAAGCACAAGATTATTATTATTTATTTTTTCTAACCTTAGAGATTTTTTTTCATGATGTTTCATATATTTATATTTTATTACTACTATATTTATTTTGTCAATCACACAATATTTTGATCATTCCATATTAAATTTCATTTCACTAACCAATATGTGATTTTCTAGTCTATTTTATTCATTTCGATCAAATGATATATTTTCATTTTCGTCTTACTCGCGTCGTCGCACTTTCATTTTCGAATTACTCGCACCATCGCATTCGTGCGAGTAAGCTATAAAATAATTTAGTTTCTAAAGTATAGTTTATATTTATATTTAAATGGAACATGCCTCTAATTTGTTTATTATTATTGTTTTCAAATATTTATATTTTGCAACGCTCATATTATTATTATTATTATTATTATTACCATTGTTATTAATTTTTTATAAAACTATTATTCATTTTGTTTTTATTTTTTATTTTTGTTATTTTATTTTAAATTTTTATTTTCCTAAAAATGATATTTTATTTTATTTTGTTTTTACTCGCGACGTGCACGCTCTCATAAAATTTTGGGTTGTTACAATCTACCCCCCTTAAATAAAATTTTGTCTTCGAAATTTGAGTGAGGTTAACTAGTGTTGTCAATCGATCTACATTTCCCCAAGACCCATCATGTTTCCGCTGCGCTACTTTGATCCTACATATATGACACTTCCATCTTCAGCCAGATTCTATTCATCAAACTCATCGTCTCACAATTTTAAAGGATGTTAGTTTTTTGTCGCTCCTTTGGAAACATTCCCTGAGGATCCATGAAAACTTCCTCAATTTATTCAAATAGCTGAGTAGTTCCATAATCTCACTTTTGCTTGAATTATCACGTCTCACTTGTCATTGGTGATTTTAGAATAATATATATCCTAATTTCATTGAAAAGATTGTGAACATAACCTTCCTTCTGAATTAATACTGAGAAGAACTACCAGTTCACAACCTTTGATGTGGTTTAGTATAAGAACTATAATATCCTAACCTAGGTGTTATAGCTTCCTACCCACCTATACCCTTTCACGTTTGTCGTGCTAGGGTGACTCTAGGTGCATTGTTTCTAAGTTTTCGCTCAGTTTCAGTTGTCTAAGGGTTTGTGCTTCTAAGTTGGCAGCATTTCCTCTGTTTTTGGGTATAGGATTTTGGGTTTTGATACTCAAAATAATCGAATTACATATATAACAAACAATCACTCAACAAACCAGCAAACAATACACGCTAGCATAATGCAACCCTAAGCTTCCATCTGTGCTTCCAGGTTCGTGTGCCCCATCCCACACTCGCCCTTCTATATAGACTTCCGCCCAGAATTACATTATACCCAAACAATGGTGCAAGTGTCTCGATATCCATGACTGTAACTATCCCACCATTTTTAACTATGCCCTTGGTTAAAAATAGTGCAACAGTGCACCCACAAACGTGTTCTAAGGCTGGCACAAGACCCACCATACTGTACCACCCCATCCTAGTACAATACCGTGCATACAAGTTTAGCCAAAGAAATCGATCACTCACCAAATATGGTCCGTCATTTTTCGAATCCAAGATTCCTTCATACCCCCAAATCTCTATGCACCCCATCCTACATAAAGACTAGAGATACATGTTCCTCCCAAACTCGGGTCCTAACCAAACAACTGTGCATTTAAACACGTTATTAGTTTCTAGCCTATGTCCTAGAAGCTTTTAATTTATTTATGATCTACTGTATTCCTGAGGCAGCACTCGGTCTCTATCTAGACCTAAGTTTTTATTACTTCACTTGGCTAGTATATCCTTCAATAGGATTGCCAAGCTTAACTTCATAAAACTTCTATGTGACACCACCGTCTCAAGTTCTAGACCTTTCCCAAGTAGTCCTCAACCCGCATGGCCAATTACTAGTACTTATGCCACCCTGGGCCTTTCCCAAGTATTGCTCAACCTGCAGGGCCAACTATCAGTACTTAGGCCACACCTGCGACTGTGAACTCAAGCACGTTGTCACCACCCTTGTCTTTTCTTAGACTTCTAGCCACCTAATTGACACCTAACCATTTTTATGCAATTATTTCTTGTGATACCATCCATTTCAAGTACTGTCATCATGGCCTTTCAGAATAATAATGAAACATTCTAGGACCTTTAATCAACATAAAGGTTAACCATCTGGTACATACTTCGGCAAAAGAAGATCTAACTAGATCAGCCCTTCAGGGACCTTTATCCTGAAAGAAAGTCAACTATCAGGAATCACTACCTCTACTCAAGTCACATCAATAATAGTACCTAAATATGTTGGCATCACTTACTTTCCTCTAGACTTCTACCATTGAAATACTTTTCAAAATCATATTAAGAGAAATTCATTTTTTTCCCCCGGTGAAATCAAATCCGATAAAATTCATGTTCAGTAAAAATCAAGTTTAGTAAAATCTCCAATTCAGTGAAAATCAAATCCGGTGAACTCAAGTTTAGCCCAGTGTATCATAATACTGGGCTCTGATACCATATTTGCAACACCCCAACTTTCAACCGGACCTCCTGTCACGTGTTGTCTCACGTGTGGATTGTCGCCCGTTGAAAATTGAGATGCCACTTAAAAATTTCTTTCTGGCAAAAATTTCTTTTCTTTCAAAATCAAATTCCAGTCTGATGTTTCTAACTAAATATCTGAAAATACATGTTATACAAAACAAAAGATCCAAATAATTGTTCAATTGGTTCACCGGATTTCTACAGTTATACGATTTAGGTTAAAATTCAGAAATCATAATCTACAATTAATTGCAGCGGACTCATTTTCTAAATTTCTATTAAAACAATAAGTGTTAACTATATAATATCTTTCAAGATCAAATCAACTGTATTTAAAAATTAAAATGAACAAGTGAAAACGGTGACATTAAAATTCAAATTAAATACAATACAACCTCTAAAGTCACCTATCCTAGACAACCTCCCCCATAGGTGTCCAATTAACGGTGCGAGTCCTCAGACGTAGACTACTGTGTGCTACGTCTATGTGTTCTTAAAAAATAAAATAGAAGTGAGCTCAAAAACCTAGTGGATCATTCCTACACATCACACGTATTATACAGACCCAATCCAAAATATTACAAACACTTTCAAACATTTGGCGTTTCAAACATTCATTTAGTTTGGGTCATAGTCTAAGACCGAAAGAGGGTTGAGATGCCTCTCGGTATTCTCCGTGATCTCGTCTAATCATAAAAAGTCTCGAGTACCATCTAAAATCAAGTCATCAGTATCACAGCCTAGGAGAGTGTACAAATTGCAGCTCGTACCATCTCCCAAAGACATTGAGCTGTTGCAGGCAAGTCTAGGTTGGGAATACATACGATCTGCCTTGTAGCTCAAAGATTTCAAGTGGTGGCATATAGGAGATACCACCTCGATTCGCTTCAGGCTTGTCGATCTCATCGGTATGTGGATTCTTAATAATCCTTCGTCTTATTTTAGTTTCACACACAATTTCAATCTTGACAAACATCGTACATATCATTGAAAATAAATCAAATACGTAGGATATTGAGAATGACAATTCACATGAGTAAATAATAAAATCTAAATGCATGTTTTTCTATTCATGCATGCCATAAATAATTAAATCTAAATGCAAGGTTTTCTGTTCAAGCATGTCATAAATGATAATGTGTAAATTGAAATAATTCTTCACACTATCATCCAAACACACCAAACAATCTCAATCAATTTCATAGCAAAAGTCTAATAACCTAGAACTATTCAAACAAATGCTTGAATTTTAAATCCATATAATACGTAAGAGCAAGGAAATCACGCTCACCTGATTCCGAAGATCTTCAGGGCTCCCTTGCTTTCCGTCGAGATACTCGATACTCTAAAATGAGAAAATCTAAAATTTAACACTTAATAAAATTATTCTTAAGCTTAAATGATTTATAAGATAATTATAAAATCTAAATATTAATTTTCAACTAATTTAAAGTTATTCCAAAATAATTTCTAAAATGATTACACGGTTCATATATAAATTTTATTAATTCTATTCAGATTTAATTTTGATTAAAATGAGGTTTCTAAGACCGAATAAAAGTTCAATTATTTATTTATTTATTCCTGAATCTTCAGTGTTTATCCAATTTAGTTTAAAAATATCTCTAAGCTTACTTTAGAAAAATTATATCTTTACTAATTTAAACTTTTTAAATCTAAAAATAAAACTCTCATAATTAATTTTCAAGTTTCTATATTTCACTAACTTCTAAATAAATTTACTGTAAGTTCTTATTTTCTTTCTTCAATGTAAATAAAATAATTCCCTAACTAATAGATATGTCGTAGTTTTCATGGCTTTTTATTTAATCAATTTTGAACTAATCAAAATTATTTTAATATTCACATCTATGTGTTAAATTAGTTAGGATATATGTTCTTCGATCTCTTACTTCCATAATTTAAATAATTTATTTATATTTTAAATAAATTAATTACGAACAAAATGAGACTTCTTAAAGGTAAAAATTTTAGTTTTTCAGTATTTAAAATTTTATTCTTTCTCCTATACGAGATTAAAGTTTTCAAAGGCTTATTATTATTATTTTATTTTATTTTAACTAATTAAATAATTTAATCTTTAAACTTCTAAAATTTTTATTTTCTCGATGTTCATCTTTTA
>JAJIYU010009240.1:0-17309 GCA_030144865.1 Tinospora cordifolia | reverse complement strand
TTCCATCTATTTAATCCATTATTCCAACCAAACAATGCAAGCAGATCAAACACTTTCAGAGATTAATTCGATTCAACCAATATATTAATTCAGTCGTAATTTAGACTGAACAGGAATACCCTCTGTGCTCCAGATCTAGGGTGAGAGATCAATTTTGAAACTCAAACCCATTTCCAGTGGGATCATTTTTGAAACTCGTTCCATGCTGGTGTCAGTATTGACAACCAGTTCCAATTCTACATGGAACACAGAAAATCCCCCGTACTGGTACGTGGTTGAAATCTCATTTAATCTGACTTTTATGTGCAAGAGCATGGTAGATAAATATTTCAACAGAAATTGAACATACCACAGTATAACATGATAAATCAACAAAAACACAGATGTTCGATTTCTGATGTAGAAGATCATACAAGACGCAACTACAGAGCATACTCTCTCAAACAGGAAAAATGACTTTCGATTCTGATGTGGAAGATCGTACAAGACGCAACTACAGAGCATACTCTCTTGGTCATGCAACATGATAATTGAATGACATAAATGCAAAGAACAAGAATAAGAACATAAAAGAATCAAGCTAACCAAACAAGCAAACATCATCTAAGTCAAAATAATAAATTAAAAGAAAGGAAAGAAACTCACCTCGAGATCGCTTCCTAAATTATTTGTAGCATTTCGTGGCTACTACTTCACGAACTATTTAGAATAGCTCAAGCAAAGAAGAACTTAGAACTAAGGTTGCCAAGAAGGAGGCAAAGAGAGAAAACAAGATGAATTTTCAACTCTTGTCTTTGGGATGAATGAAATGGGTGGAGTTGGGGGGTTTATATAGGGCCCTCTTCCAAATAGTGTCTCTATCTTTCCAACGTGGGATTATTCATTCCCATACATGTCCACTTTAACATCTCAACAAATGAGATATTTCATTTATGAATGTCTTTCCTTTACACATTTCTCCTCTATGTATATTATCATCATACTAAACGAAATATTATTTTCATGAGTGCATCTAATCAATACTTTATACACATACTTTTCTATATTAATATCATACGAAAAATATTATTTTCTTATTCAAATAGAGAAGCATATATTTACCCAACAATTCTTATATGTCTATTATTAATCAATGTATATTCCTTTATACTTCTATGCTAACTGATTAATTCCATACCCATGGCAAACATATATATGTATTTATATATAAATATATACGTGTATGTGTTTTAAACTCAAATTTCGATTATTACGTCACTAAAATTTCAGGTATTACAAAAACTCTCTAAGAATTTCCTTAAATCTTAACTAAATAAATTTCTAGTTGCATAAGACAATTCCAACATTTACTATTTGCATCTATACTCCAATTAAATTTGATTTCCAATCTCTGAATCTCCATAACCCCCTGAACTCTGATATCAACATTTCAACATCCATCACATACTTTATTCATCACAATTGAAATATTTCAAAGAGAAATAAGAATTTAAAACTCAAACCTTTTAGCTAAGAGCTCCAAAATTCTCTATTTTCTACTTTTAGAGTTTTCCAAATATTTCAACATGTTCTTTGTATTCCAAATAATTCAAATAATCTATTCAAAATTAACAACTCCAAAATTGAAGAAAGTAGATTTTTATATCTTTATGCAATTGATTCTTTGTTCAAAACTCCTCCAAAGCAAAATTCCACCTCCTGGATCAAGTCCTAAAATGTTTCGAATGTTGGATCCCTTCAAAACCCCTTTCGTTCCCTTTCGAAATTGATGATTGATTCCCTCGATCAAGTTCTATGATGTTTTCTTCTGTTGAAATCGTTAAATCCCCTTTACAATTTGCTCTTCTCAAATTTGAATTTGTGACTATGTTGCGAGGGTGGTTCTTTACAGATCTATGGTCCAAAACCTTTTCAAAATCCCTCAAACAATAACTGAAGTTCTGACTTTTGTTTTTTGAAGTTGTTCTATGCAAAACCCTTAATATAGGGCATCATCTTTTTGTCATTTTCATGCCCTGTTCATCACAAATTTGCTCCACAATGAACTGAGGCATCAATGGCAGCTGTTTGTGCATAGAAATGGCGAGCTAGGACATCAATCTTCCACTCTTTTGTGCCCAAAAAATCGAATGCAGCAGTGGCCCTTCACTTCGTTCTTCACGTAGAGCACGTAGCTCTTTCTTCATTCTTTATTCTTCCTCACGGGACAACGCACAGTTGTGGTGCTGCGTCTTTGTCTTTTTTCTTTCGTTGTTTGTCTTTGTCCAAACGCACTAACAGCTTGTTTTCTCCTTCCTCGTGCAAGGTCATAGCTACGACAACTTCGTTCTTTGTTTCAGTTCACCCAGATCGCAAAACCTAGCTTGTTCTTCTTTTTCCTCGTCCAATCACAATAGATCTGCGTTTCTTTTTTGCACACTATGCAGTTGCACAACAACTTTGATCTCTCCTTCTTCAATCAAGAAATTGCACAATAGACATCCCTCCTTCTTCCTTGGGCGGACAACACCATGCAACTTCTTTTGTTTTGTTTTCTCTCACGTGAGAGCAGCGTTGTGTTCTTTCTTCTTTTTCAACATAGAAACACACAAAGTGCGTTTCTGGGTTCTTCTTCTTCATCATAGATCGTGAACCCTCTTCTTCGCCCTTATTCTTCTCGCTGCTTCTAGTCCCTTCTTTGTTTTCTTTTCTTTTTTTTTTGTCAATTTTGCTTCTCTGGTCGTGATGGTTCTAGAAATGAAAAAGAAAGAAAAATGAAAAATCCACTTTCTCATATATCTCATCACTTGCCCACTTAACCGACCATTTACCAATTGCTAATTCATTCACTCCATCCGCAATTCACACCGAGAATATTTCATATCCCACATGCCCACTAACACTCAACCACCTATTCACATGTGTAAACATATATAACATAATATGTTGTGTTGGTTAGTGTTTGCATATGATTATAAATCTCTTCTTAATGCATCATATCATTTCTTTTCTTCTTTTTCTTTACTTTCAATTGCTCCCTAGCCACGCACACACACACACACACACACACAGATATATATATATATATACATACATACATACATACATACATACACCATATTTACCCTTGTGTTATATCATATTTTGTTTGCTCAAAATCCTACCACCTATGTATATATACATCAATGAAATTATCATTATTTTCATACAACCATTATTTCTTTTTAATAACTAATTTAATTTACTTAATTTATATTCATAACATTTATTTATTTTCTTGATTAGTTTATTTTATATTTAGTAGTCGACTTACGCATTTGTGAGATTTCGGGGTATTACAACCTAACACCCTTAAATAAAATTTCATCTTCAAAATTTGAATCAAGTTAATACCCAAATGGTATATCCCACAATTTCTAGAATATACCACTCCCTTAGTTTACTCATTAAGTCTGTAGATCGAATAGATAGGACGTAACTACCTTTATTAGTCAATCTACACTTTCCAATGGACCATTTTGCTTCCACTGCGCCACTCTGACCCTACGTAGAGGATCTAGCTGAAGACTCTAATCCTCAGATTCATGGATACAACCAGTGTATTTATCAACCCACACTAGATTGATCATCTTGCAATGATAAATAATGTCCGTTTGTTGCTCCTTTAAGATCATTCCCTAAAAATCAATTAAAATTTCTTCAAGTCTTTCACGTAGCTGAGTAGTTCCATGGGTTTCTGAACTGATGTAGCTCAATTGCTTCCTAATGTTCCATAATGGTCACCACCTTTTAGCTTGAGGTGTCACGTCTTCACTTTTCATTAGTGATTTTTTTTGGAATAATGTGCTTCTTATGTTCGGTGGAAAGATTGTGAGCATAACCTTCTTGTCGAGTTCACAAACTTTGATGTGATTGAATATTGGAGCTGTGATATTCCAGCCTAGGTAGTGTATGCGACAACTATGACATTCTGGTGAGTTTGAGGCTATACTAGTTGCTGCACCTGTGGTTGTATTGTTACTAGCGACTGTGGTGCTACTAGTAACTATAGGATTCTCACTACTTGCTCTACCATTCTCTTGGATGATCTTTGGGGTCCACATTACCCCTGCTGATGCCTCTGCCAGTGGCACGCCCTCATCTCTAGGCTCTAGCTCATCTCAAGTTTCTTTTTTGACAACATTTCTACTAGTTTCTTCCCTTGTGCTCAACATTATTGACAAGTTGAAATATTTCAGTATCCTTTAATTTAAACCTACTAAAATGGGCGATTTCAATAACCAAATCAAGTCAAGCTTTATTTTTGAAACTTTGGATACTGGGACTTGTGATAACGATCATCGGTTCATACCCACCTATTTTTGCGTTTATTGTGCTACTGTGACTCTAGATTCATGTTTCTAAGTTCTCGCTTTGTCTCAGTGGTCTTATGCTTCTAAGTTGGGAGCATTTCATTTTTTTTGGGTACAGGAGTTTGGGTAACACTCCGAATAATCGTATTATGTATATCACAAACAATCGCCCAATAAGCAAGCAAACAATACACACTGGCATAATGAAACCCCAAGCTTTCATCTATGTTTCCAGGTTTGGGCACCCATCCTACCCTCACCCTTCCACACAAATTTCCACCCAGAATTACATCACGATCATTACAATGGCGTAATTGTCTTGATCTCTAAGGCTTATGCAAGATCCACCATGCTGGACCACCGCATCCCAATACAACACAGTACATACAAGTTCAGCTAAAGGAACCCATCACTCACCAAATAGTGTATGTTATTCTTCGAATCCAGGATTCTTCCATAGCCCAAAATCCCTATTCACACCATCCTACATAGAGACCAGAGATACAACTTCCTCTCCAACTTGGGTTCTGAACAAACAAGTGTGCGTTCATATGCGTTTTTAGTCTCTAACCTATGCCCTAAAATCTTTTAATTTCTTTATGATCCACTGTGCATTCGCGACAACACCCGGTCTTTACTTAGACCCATGGTCTGGCACTCAACAATCCCATCTATATGTGATACCACCATTCCCAAATTTAGACCTTTTTGAGAGGGATAAATGGGATTTACCCTCAAGGACATCTTCCTGGAGTTGGGATCATACCATCAGGGACAATGCACCTCCCAGCAGAGGGCCTCACCCTCAGGGATGTTTGCACAGTGATTGACCTTCAAGGACACACATCTCCAAGAAAAGGGCCTCAACCCTCAGGGATATCTGAACAATGGTCAACCTTTAGGGGCACACACTTTGTAACGGAGCACACCAACCTTTAGAAGAAACACTACAGTGATCATCTATCAGGGCACTCTTCTCAAAGAAGGCACCAACCAATAGGATGCCTCGACAGTAGTCAAATCATCAGGGGTACTTCTCTCGAGGAAGGCTTCACCTTCAGGCACATCTTCCCCAAGAAGAAATCAGACTATCAAGAAAACCTTTTCGTATTCGCCTCACACCTGCAACTAGTGAGTTTTGGTACGCTAGTATCACCTAAATCATTTTTAGACTTCTAGCCACCTAATTGACACCTACACATTTTCATTTTTGTTATTCGAAAATCAAATCAAATGAAAATTCATTTTCAGTGAAAATAAAATCTTGTAAAACGATTTTTTGTGAAAACATGCAATAACTCCAAAATCATGTAATACTTGAAGTGACTCTAGAGATGACACTAAACAACCATTACCTCATAGCTCGGACGTGATTCCATTTCGCGCCTATTTTAATCTAGGACTCTATAGGTCATGTTCTAGTTTTCCCAAGAGCTTGATAACAGCTCTACTCTGTGACATCAACTGGAATCCATCCCCAATGAGCTGCTAACTGTGCTTTGATACCACTTTGTGACACCCCAGCCTCAAGTTCGATATCCCCGGAATGAATCATTGGGTAACCATCCCCCGAAGTTGAAGTAGTCAAACTTCCTCTTTCCCTATTCCCTATTTTCTACCTACATGCAGTCTAGATGCATGCATGATGCAACAATTTAAATAAAATAATGCAGCGAAAGACATCTCAATAACTAAAAATGAAATATCCTTTGTATGATCCAAAATACGGAAGTCTTGTTCTGTAACACCCCAACCCCCTAGAAACACGTTTAAGCTCAACCATAAGGCAGGTTGAGTCCTATGTTACATTTTCAAGTACACAATTTGCATCACTTTCTATTATCTCAAGTCTTATCATTTTTCAATGAGCACACAACCCAATTATTGTAATAAGACTATTACAATAGAGATAAAAGAAATACTGACTCTTTATTTACTTAATAAAATAAAAGAGCACGTACTTTAAACTCTTATTTAATCAAATAAGTAAAAGATTAAATGCTTTAATTCAAAAAACTAGAACTTGAAAGAGAGTACATAACTCTTAAAAATTAAAATAAAATTCAGGGGAAGTCAAGTAAATCTAAAATGGGCAACATGCCCTTACTTTGAAAAAAAGAAAGAAAGAAACTTTCCAAAATTAGAAACTTTTAAATATAGCTACTATCAGATTTCCATTGCCATCATATTCAATTTCCTAAAAATGTTAAAAATAAAGGGGTGAGCACATAACCCAGTGAATCATCCATCAAACAACTAGCTTATTATTTCAAGTGTCTAACACATCCAAATTCACACACTTTCAAACATTAAGTGATTCATACATCAAATTGGTTCCAGTTGACGTTATGACTAAAAGGGGTTCTAAAAGGGGTTCTACTCCCTTGAATCATCCATCAAATAACTAGCTTATTATTTCAAGTTTCTAACACATCCAAATTTGCACACTTTCAAACATTAAGTGATTCATACATCAAATTGGTTCCAGTTGACATTATGACTTAGGATGGAAAGACATTTCTTTGTTACTTTCCATTGGATCCACATACCAAGTATCCCTTAGTTACACTTTGCAACCATATACTCCAAGTATGTGTTAAGAACACCCATAGCACCCATACGAGTCACTATGACAGTACGTGGTTCTTATCTTCACTTTCTTGGTGCAACCACATACTCCAAGCATATGTTAAGAACACCCATAGCATCCATACGAGTCACTATCACAGTACGTGGTTCTTATCTTCACTTTCTCATGCTTAAAGTCACATAATCATGGAAAGAAATTCAAAATATAAATCTCAAAATTTTAAACAACCAAGAAAGCATGGAAACAACATATGGCATGCTTGAAACTTTAAAATAAATCCTAAACATGGATTCTAAACATGGCATGCTCTCATGAGTGATTAGAAATAAAAACATGTTAAACTGAAAATAAAACATAATTAAACATGATGATAAATGATATTAAACATGCTGAAATCTAAACTAAACATGCGTGAACATGATAGGAATTCAAAATAAGAAGATAGTGTTCTAGAATCCCCTCCACCTTAGTAGTGGTTCTTTCAAAATTCAACAAGGTTCCCTAATGCTTAGCACTTTCAAACACCAACAGAAATCACTTCAACAACTCTCTAAAACACTGAAATCAGAACTTCTCACACAAGAGAGAAAAGAGAAGTTAAAAGGACTGCCAAGAAGAGGGCTTAAAACAAGCTAAGATGAGGGTTTCAACTCTTCATTTGGGATGAGAAGAATGAGAGCACAAAGGGAGTTTATATAGATTTTCAAGAGCAAGGGGGCACGTTTTGGGCAATCTTGGGTAGCTCACAAAGTTGGGGAAGTTTCCAAATACTCATGGGATGGTTTGCATATAAGAGGGCAAGTGTGCACATGGTTTGCAAATCAAGACCATTAAGGATTTTTATTCATGTGTGAGCATATATGTGCTTTCTTATTTAAGTGTGATCGTAAAATCAGATTTGGAATGGTTCCTATATCAGTTAGGACGTCCTCTTTGAAGAGATTTTGTGAGCATATCTAGTTTAGTAACTGTACATATGAGCATATCTTGGATTTTTCCTCTTTTCGGCATCATGAGGGAGCATAAATGGGAGTTTCTAATTTGGTGAGATCTTGCGAGCAAAGAATCTTTTCTTCTCTTTGTGAGTGTATATTTGAATAGAAAACTTTCCTATTTTCTGTTATGCACATGATTTAGATAACGTGATCACTTGCTGATTTTGTTTCCTTTATTCTTTTAAGTGTCACATATAGGCAACTTGTTAATTGAGTTCATTTACTTTTGTGCCATGTGTATAGTACATGGAAACTTTCTTATTCCTACTTGGATGTCCAACATGGTTGATTACTGCTTACATGATCTAAATTTGATGGACACATGATCATGGTTTCAAATTTCCAATCTAGGCTCTTGAATCGACATGAGATACCATTCTTAATTGAGCTCATGAAAACTTTCTATTTTCTTTCTTTTGTGTTCTCATGCCTATAGGAAACTTTTCTATATCTCTTTAAATCATCAAATCATCACAAATAGGCATGGAACCACTCTTCATGGTTTCCAAACAATGCATTACATCTCATATAATTGGGTAAGGTGAGGGTGTACATGATCATGGTGTTTTACCCATGTAACTTACACATGCTTAGGGGTGGTCCTCCATTCATGGGTTCACAAAAATCAAATAAAAATTAGTATCTCCTTATTTACAAGGAATTATGGTTTTTAACCTATAGTTTTGGAATCACATGAATTTCATACACATTTTAAGGTATAGTTTGTCCTCAAGTAATTTTTCCGTCAGAAATTTTCCTTATTTGCACCCACTAAGGTCACTAGGCAAATGAAAATCCAAATTTTGGCCAATTGTTCTGATTTTTGGATACGTCACCTATCTTGTTAGTTCATGTCATCCCATTTTATTTTGGGTCATTTCGATTCCTTGAAGTACCCCTAATCCCAATTCGTTCTATTTGGGATCCCCTAAAGGGTATTTAGCAAATGAAAACCTAATCTTGACCAATTGAGCTTATTTTCAAATATGTTGTTCAATTGTTCGATTTAAGTCACTTTGCTTCATTTCAGGTTGTTTTGGATGCCTAAGGGTCAGAAAATGAGACTTTTGGAACCTACCAAATTTAGCCCTGAAATGAGCTTGGTTTCATTTTGCACCCAAATTTCACTGAATAAATGATAAATTTCATTTAATTAAGTATAGAGTTTTTAGGGTATTACATGTTCAAAGTCCAAAGCATAAAAATAAAAGGTAGAAATATAAGTTACAACAAAAATAGGTGTTTGCCCTATTTAATAACTACATCAAAATACATTCCAAAACAAAATAAAGTCAACCTCCCAGAGGTTCTTCATGCAAAGCTTTAAGACCTATGAAATCAATGAATATGATTCCTGTGGGTACCTAAAAATATAAAGTAAGTGAGCTCATTCATAAAATAAATTTCAGAATATGAAATCAAACTAACATTCTGGACATACACAGTCAATTCATGAAATACTCATAAAACATGCATCATACTTTAATTTAAAAGCCTAAGCATGATACTAAAATGGCATGGATGATCTGCTTGCCCAAACATGAATCAAAACTAAAATACTAAAATAAACTTTTAAAATTCTAGAACTGAAATTGAAAATCTTTGAATTCAATGAAAAACACACAATAATGAGCATGCTATAAATTTAAATAAGAACAAATGGGTGTTTTAGAAGTCACTTTCACCTGTAACGCTTTCTCCCAAAATTTCGGCAGCAATTCCTCCATGTCCTAGTGTCAATGAAGATCACCCAACTTAATTCCCCAATTCGAGAGAAGGATTTCTCACACACACAAGAAGGGAAGATGGGAAGAGGTGCCAAGAAGAAGGCTTAGAAAATAAGAGGCAATTTCAACTCTTATCTGTGAAATGAAGAAATTAAGAGTCTAGGGAGGTTTATATAGGTTTTCAAAGGGAGAAAAGGAGAAATTTTTGAGTTCTTCTTTGAATAAAACACCCTAATTCTCCTTAATTTCGTACTTTCTGATTTTTGGAGCAAAATGAGTATTTTTCAAATTTTTTGGATTTTAGAAATAATTTTCGGATTTAGAAACCTATTTTTTTAGATTTTTCATGATTTTTCGATACTTTTTGTATTTTAATTTTGGATCCTTTAATCTCGGTCGTCGGATTAATCTTGGATCCATCAATGAAAATTGGAGTCTTCGATCTAGACTGTTGGATTTTCCTCAAGCGCATCAACAGTTTGCAATCTATCCAAAAACGTCTTCGATCGAACCGTCGAATGATCCTCAAGCACAGCACGGTTCGCGATTGAGCAACACGGCTTTGATCTGGACCGTCAGATGATCCTCGATCACAGTGTCCAGATCTTATTCGCGATCAACGAATTCGCTTCTGGCCACACGATCATCCTCGAGTGCAGTGTGCGGATCTCTAGTCGTTGGATTTTGATGATCTGGTACATTCGGGCGTTTGGTTTGGTTTTAATCTCGTTCATTGGATTTAGGCAGATCGATCGTAGACCGTTGGATATATTTTAAGTTTATTTTTTTATTTTTCAGCCGAATTTCTTGTTTTCTTTTTGAATTTTTGTCAAATCTTATTTCTGATTGACTTTCTAATCTTATTTTCATCAAAAATTACATATATCTTTGTATTTTTGGCTATGATATCCCATAATATACATTACATCCATATATTTTCTTCCAAAAATCCACTAAATTAATTTTGATTTCTCATTTGGGTAACTAAGACTTGCCAAAATTTTCATTCGTCAATTCTGTATAATTTTCTAAGTAAAAATTCAAATTTCATATGAACTTTTCAAGATATTACACGAAAGCCTGGTGGATCATTGTTTCCTTTATTCTTTTAAGTATCACACATAGGCAACTTGCTAATTGAGTTCATTTACTTGTGTGCCATGTGTGTATAGTACATGGAAACTTTTTTATTCCTTCCTTGGACACCAAGCATGACTGATTAGTGTGTACATGATCTAAATTTGATGGAAACATGATCATGGTTCCAAACTTCCAATCTAGGTTCTCGAATCAACATGAGATACCACTCTTAGTTGAGCTCATAGAAACTTTCTATTTTATTTCTTTTTTATTCTCATGCATATGGGAACTTGTCTATATCTCTTTAAATCATCAAATCATCACAAATAGGCATAGAAGCACTCTTCATGGTTTCCAAACAATGCATTACATCTCATATAATTGGATAGGGTGAGAATGTATATGATCATGGTGTTCCACCCATGTGACTTGCACATGCTTAGGGGTGATCATGCATTCATGGGTTCACAAAAATTAAATAAAAATTAATATCTCCTTATTTACAAGGAATTATGGTTTTTAACCTATAGTTTTGAAATCACATGAACTTAATACACATTTTAAGGTATGGTTTGTCCTAAGATGATTTTTCCCTCAAAAAATTTCCTCATTTGCACCCACTGAGGTCACTAGGCAAATGAAAATTCAAATCTTGGCCAATTGTCTTGATTTTTGGATATGTCGTCTATCTTGTTAGTTCATGTCATTTTGTTTCATTTTGGGTCATTTTGATTCCCCAAAGTACCCCTAATTCCAATTCTTTCCTATTTTGGACCCCCTGAAGGGTGTTTAGTAAATGAAAACCCTAATATTGACCAATTGAGCTGATTTTCAGATATGTTGTTCAATTGGTCGGATCAAGTCACTTTGTTTTATTTCAGGTTGTTTTGGATCCCTAAGGGTCATGAAATGAGACTTTTGCAACCTGCCAAATTTAGCCTTGAAATGAGCCTAGTTTCATTTTGCACCCAAATTTTACTGAATAAACGATAAATGTCATTTAATTGAGTACAGAGTTTTTAGGGTATTACGTGTTCAAAATCCAAAGCATAAAAATAAAAGGTAGAAATATAAGTTACAACAAAAATAGGTGTCTGTCCTGTTTAATAACTATATCTAAATACATTCCAAAACAAAACAAAGTTAACCTCCTAGAGGTTCTTCATGCAAAGCTTTAAGACCTATGAAATCCAGGCATATGACTCCTGTGGGTACCTTAAAATATAAAGTGAGTTCAAAACCCTAATGAATCATTCCCAAACATCACAGACATTTTAAAGATTAAATCCAAAACATGCATGTACTTTCAAAGCATTAATCGTTTTCATACAATAGGCTAGCTTGTTGTAACCTAAGTCCGAAGGAGATATTTTCCTGGTAATCCTCGAAGGTTTAAGAATGCCATGATACGCTAGGCTCATCCATATTCAGCAATTAAGTATACACTGCAATTCCCCGGCTATTAGTTGCACAATAGGCTAACATTAGTATAGGTGATTTATTGCATTTTATAGGAAATAACAGGAAAATTAGACAAAGTTATGCATAATTAGTAGCATGAGCATCTAAATTAGGGAATTGCATGTTTCATTGCATTTTAAGCCTTATTTTCATGATTTAAAGCTTTTCAATGAGAAAATGATGTCTAAGGAAGGATTTCTAGTGTGGTATAGGTTCAGGGTGAAGCCAAGAGAGAGTTGCATCATATAGAGGCCAAGAGAAGTGGAAATAAATAGGAAAGCATCAGCTGACCACGGTCAGATAACTGACGATCGAGGCAGCCGAAGGAAGACCAAATAAAGAATTAACTTATTAGTTACCTCTGTTGGTCATCCAGTAACCGCAGTAACAGAACATGATTTGAGCAAAAAAACAGACTGACTGCGATGCACAAAATAGAGCAAATTCAAGTTTTTATCAACGGATAATTGTGACCGCGGTTACACGATTAATTACCGGGTTTCTCATATTTTTAGGTTTTCTTAGTGTGGGCCTATAAATAAGAAAGAGGATTAGAGCCCAAATATTCCTAATTTGGAAAAACTCAATTGTGACGACTCAAGGAAACAAAAACAAGAGTTTCAAGAAGGGATTGAAGATTTAAATCAAGTTTTGAGTATGTTTAACTTTGTGTATTACTTTTTGATGTTTTCAATTACTTCAATGTCAAGCTAGTTAGTTTTAATTGTCTGGGATGTAAATCTCCAAAGTTTGAACTATGATTTCTTATTGAAGTGATTGATTTAAAAATACTAATTTATATTGTGTATGCTTAATGCTTGATGTTTACTGGCCATAGACATGATGGGTTCAAATAGTTAAACTAACTTGGAAGAGAGGTTTAATGGTAGGTTGTCATAGTATAAACTTAGATTGGTTGATTGACCGGAGGGTTATTAACTATTCAGGGGGTTGCACAAGATTTTCGATCATATAATATTAGATTGTTGATTAAGCACCCGGGAGAGGGCATTATAAGACAACACTAATAGAAATTGAGGCACCTCGGGAGAGGGTTTCAGTTACAAGTGCTATAACTCATAGTGTAGATATTTCATGATCTGAAATAAGAATCACAGGTCATACAACAACGTTTACTATCCTAGATAGCCTTTTCATATAGTTTTCAAAAATAGAGTTTTACTGCTTTTGACATTTTAGGTTCTTGTTCAAAAATTGACAAACCAACCCTAATCAAAGTCTTAATAAAATGAAAACTAACATTAAATTGGGATTTAAGATACTTTAATAAATTGATTTCCTTAAGGATGATATCCGGTCTCATCGGTTACTACTAGTACCAACCTGTATACTTGCAGGGTTAGCAACAAGTTTTTGGCGCTATTGCCAGGGAAAATGGTGTTAAATATCTTAAAACCAATGGAACTTGGTTTAGTCTTAGTCAAGGCAATTTTATTGCTATTTTTTCCTTTTAATGGATTGTTTTTCAGATTTGTTAAAATTCATTGAACACACTTGATCATGTATTTGTTTTCGGTGTTTCAAGCTTGCATGAGTAAACGTCCTTATGACCCTTATGATCCAGATTTGTTGAAAGCAATAAATCAGATTCAGTGGGAAGCTCAAGAGCGAGTACCAACTATGGCTGAGAGTGGATGTTTTGGTGTGGGAAATAATAGAGAAGCACAACATAGAGAAGCACCATTAAGAGATTTCTTTAAACTGGTCTTTACTCGGGCATAGCAAGGACACCGATAAATGCAAAACTTTGAGATGAAGCCCTCCTTAACTATAATGGTGCAGCGGTAACAGTTTGGAGGCTTAGCACTTGAAGACCCTATGGCTTAGCTTAATTCATTCATGGAGATTTGCGACACTGTCAAGATAAATGGGGTAACTGAAGACCAACTTAGGCAGAGGCTTTTCCCTTTCTCCTTGAGGGATAAAGCCAGAAGTTGGTTGCAAACATTGCTTCCCGGAAGCATCACAACATGGGAGGATATGGGACAAAAATTTTTGCAAAAATATTTCACACCTGCTAAAGTGCATCAATTGCGAGCTGAAATCAATTCCTTTAAGCAATCCAAATTTGAATCACTGTATGAAGCTTGAAAAAGGTTCAAAGACCTATTGAGGCAATGTCTGCAGCATGGATACCTTCTTTGGCTCCAAATACAGATGTTTTATAGTGGACTTACGCCACAAACTAGAGCTTTGGTAGATTCTGCAGCTGGAGGTTCATTGATGGGAAAGTCTACCACGGATGGCACCCAACTCATTGAAGACATGGTAGCTAATGCATATGGTCATGATGCAGAGAAAAGAACAGGCAAGAGAGTGGAAATTCATGAAGTGGATGAAATTAGTGCTTTGCATGCCCAAATTGCGACAATGACTCATAGAATGAATTTGGTAGAAGAGAAGAATCATAGTGGACAGTTTCAAAATCAACAAACTCAACTGCATTCTATTACTGAAGCTAACAAGACATCTTATCCTAGAGAGGCTTCAATTGAGCAAATGAATGCTATAAACAGATTTAACGGTTACCAAGGACTAGCTGGGGGGTATAATGTTCCAAAGTATTATCATCCGGGAGTGAGAAATCATCAGAACTTTTCATATGCAAACAGCAAGAATGCCCAACTTCCACACAGATTTGTACCACAACAACCTTTATAGGACAAAAAGCCATCCTTGGAAGACAAGCTTGATGAAATAATGAACATGCACTCAAGGTTCTTCAAGAAGTTAACAGGAAGGGTGTACAAAAATGACAATAGACTTTCTAGCATTGAGATCCAAATTGGAAATATGCATGCCACAATTGAAAGTTCAGAAACTCAAGTGGGATAGCTAGCACAGATAGTGTCAAACCAGCAACGTAGTTCATTGCCAAGTGACACTCAAGTTAATCCAAAAGAGAGCTACAAGGCAGTGATGACTAGAAGTGAGAAAGAAGTAGCAAGCCCACCCTATCCAACTATGTCATCCATTGAAGTTGAAGATGTTGTTAGTTACGAGAAGAATGTTTCAAGGCAACCAGCGATACAAAATGAAGAGCGTCCGAAATCACAAGGAAAAACCAAGGGGATTATCATTCAAGAGGGTAAGGTCCTCGAGTCTCCACCATTGACATTCCCTCAAAGGTTCCAAAAGAAGAAGTGGGATGAACAATTTGCCAAATTTGTAGAAATGTTCATGAAGATCCATATCAACATCCCATTTGTAGAAGCTCTACAGCAAATGACCAACTGTGCAAAATTTATGAAGGAGATTATGTCTAAAAAGAGGAAGTTAAAAGACTTTGAAACTGTGAAGCTTACTGAAGAATGTAGTGCCATCCTCCAAAAGAAACTTCCTTAGAAATTAAAAGATCCAGGCAGTTTTACCATACCATGCAACATAGGATTTGAAATCTTTGAGAAGGCACTTTGTGATGTAGGGGCAAGCATTAATCTCATGCCTTTATCAGTGTACAAGAGGTTGGAATGTCAGAAATCAAGCCGACTACAATCATTCTTCAGTTAGTGGACAGATCTTTAACTTACCCAAAGGGTATTATTGAAGATGTGTTAGTCAAGGTGGATAAATTTATATTTTCAGTTGGCTTCGTGGTTTTAGACATGGAAGAAGATTGAAAGATACCACTTATTCTTGGGAGACCATTCTTGGCTACAGGTTATGCACTGATAGATGTACATAAGGGAGAGTTAACCTTGAGAGTGAATGAAGAAAAAAAAATTTTCAATCTCTACAAGGCAATGAACTACCCCAGTGACTTGCATGAATGCAAAAGGCTAGAAGTCATAAATTCTTGCATTGTTGAGGTTGTAGATGAATTGAGCTCCCAAGATGATTTGGTGAGATGTATTTCTCGTTTAATTTCTTTCCCCCAACCTATGTCTGAAGATGAGAAGCTAATTGTGTTATCTTTAGAAGCATACCCACGAGAGCCTAATAGTTTAGAAGCACCATTATCTGAAGTTCATCAATCTGAAGATGTTCAAGAAGTTCCCAGGGCCATTGATCTGAAATCACTTCCTAAACATTTGAAACATGCTTATTTGGATGAAACACGATCCTGTCCAGTTATTGTCTCCTCTTCATTAACCCCTAACCAAGAAGAGAAGTTGTTGCAAGTGCTGAATGATCACAAAGCTACTATAGGATGGACGATTGAAGATATAAAGGGTATAAGTCCTGCTATTTGCATGCACAAGATTATAATGGAAGGTTCACATAAGCCTAGAGTGGAGCACCAGCGAAGACTTAACCCGATCATGAAGGATGTGGTGAAGAAGGAAGTAATGAAATGGTTGAATGTAGGAATTATTTGTGCCATCTCAGATTCACCATGGGTTAGCCCCATCCACGTTGTGCCTAAGAAAGGAGGGATCATGGTTGTCACAAATGAGAATGGAGAGATAATTGCTTCAAGGACAACTACAGGATGGCATGTGTGCATTGATTATAGAAAGCTGAACAAAGCCACCCGGAAGGATCATTTCCCTTTGCCTTTTGTGGATCAAATGTTAGATCGGATTGCTGGATATGACTTTTATTGTTTCTTAGATGGGTATTCTGGGTACAATCAGATAGTCATTGCACCAGAGGATCAAGAGAAGACAACTTTCACTTGCTCATATGGGACTTATGTATTTTGGAGGATGCCATTTGGTTTGTGTAATGCACCAGCCACCTTTCAAAGATGTATGATGGCAATTTTTTCATACATAATTGAAGACATCATGGAGGTGTTTATGGATGATTTTTCAGTGTTTGGTGCAACATTTGATGAATGCTTGCTTAATCTGAAAAAAGTCATTTCTTGTTATGAGGAAAAGAATTTGGTTATCAGCTGGGAGAAGTGCCACCTCATGGTTCGAGAAGGCATTGTTTTGGGCCACAAAGTTTCTGTTAATGGTCTTGAGGTTGATCGGGCAAAAATTCAAGCCATTGACAACTTGGCACCCCCAACGTTGGGGAGAGAAGTGCGTAGTTTCTTAGGGCATGTTAGTGAACTCGCAAGTATACGAGATCGCTTGTAGTAATATCCGGAAAGTCCGGGTATCGTCCTCAGGGAATACTAATGGTGGTTGAATTTTCTTTAACACTAAAGTTG
>JAJIYU010009239.1:0-17252 GCA_030144865.1 Tinospora cordifolia | reverse complement strand
CACACACACACACACACACACACACACACATATATATATATATATATATATATATATATATATATATATGTATATATTATCTAAAGTCATCAACCAGTAAAGGATTTAATAAAAAATAATTTTGGTTCACAACATATAAAACAAATATGAGAAACCATAAAGTTCATCAACCAATAAAGGATTTAATAAAAAGTAATTTTGGTTCACAACATATAAAACAAATATGAGAAACCAAGAAAAGGGTATAAAAGAGGGTATTTAGATGTATAAGGCTTGTAGTATGATGTAAATTGCAATTATATACAAAAAGATATTCCCAAATGCGCACAAATTAGAAAATCAATGCCTTCAGATATTATTGTTAGAGTTTGGATTGGATTCAAATATACAAAAAGAAAACAAAAAAAAAATCCATTTTTATCCTCAAAAAAACAAACCCTAATCCTAATCCAACACAAAGTGGCCCGTCCTTCTTCTTTTCCCTCAAAATGTCGACTTTCCTTCTTGTTAACTCTAGTTGATTCCCAAGTTAAGGAATAGAGAACGCCACCCATGGTTGAAGAAAATATATTGGAACACCATCAATTCATCTCATAAGATGGTGTGCTACACCATATCTTCTCTTCCTTTTTGTCTCTTTCTCTTTTTCCCTCTAGGTACTGATTTGATGATCTTCCCTTCTTGCTAGTTGTCCCCTTTAATTCAGCCATAGAAGAACCTCACAAGAGGTTGAGATAACATGGATTGAGTCACTAATAATCCATACTATAAGGTATCTGTCGCGACCCCTTCTCAGGTGACCTCACGACTGGCAAGAATTCCCAAACATGTCAGAACCCTGACATGTCAGGAAACCCTGTAAGCCTTCCCAACCAAATAACCTAATTATTCTGAAAAATTTTGATAGAGTCTCCTTTAAAAATATAACATGCCACCAAATTTAAATCACCTGATCATCACAATCAATATAAACAAAAACATATATTTCTTTATAAAATTAATCATACATTCACACTATCCCTAATTTCTTCTGACATTACATCCAAAAGATAATATGTCTATATACATTTCAAATCTAGAACTCTGGCTAATTATCACAATTACAACATACTGTTAACTTCAAAAGAAACTAATAATTATATCACATCTTCCCTTTCCCTTTCCTGTCAAAACCTGGAGAAAATGATTAAGAGTAGAGTGAGCAAACAACAAGCTCAGTGAATAATATAACTTATTATATTATACAACCATCATATGTATGAAAACATGCAAGACAAAAAAAAAATTTAAATCACTGGTAAATAAGATAAAAATAACATACATGCATCATGTAATGTGTGAACATGCATTCAATTTCAATGACATGCAACCTTTATAAAAACCTGAGCCACTCCCTCATTCCAGATAACAAAGTGAATCTGCCCCTCACCGCACAAATGAGGAGTGCACCAGACCTCTAGTTATCTAATTATCTATTCATTTCTATTTCATTCATCTCATGTCAGGAATGCACCAACCAAGATTACCAAATGGTCAATCTTGTGAGTCTATTCCCTGAGATTATGACTAATAGACATGTTGTCATGTAAATAACCTACTAAGGTATGTAATTGACATACTGCCATGCATCAAAACATTTCATGGAATTCAAATAAGCATGAAATGCGACATATATCATTCTATTTAATAAAAATCAACAGTTATAATTTAATACCAATGTTAGACATGATATCACAAGTAAAGATTACTCACAAAATTATTGTTCGACTAGTTCCTAATATCCAATAACAATCTATCTTCACAGCACCAATCAAATCATGTCATCACAAATCATTTTACATGCATCAAATCAAATTCAACTCATTTGAATTTATTTTATAAATAATTTTTTATGTATTTACAGCTCATATTTGACCTAATATATTCATGTAACCCCACATATTGGTGCGCATTAATCCAAATATGCTCAATAATCTTTAATATTATTTTTGTGCTCATATAATATATTTTTATAGCAAAAACTATTAAAATATGCTTTTTAATTATATTTATACTAAATTTTTAATTTTCAGTAAATAACACTATTGGTTAATCGCTCACTAAAATTTCAATTGATATCAAAAATTCATGAATTTGGTGTCGATGGGTATGTATTTTCATTCTCCACATTCTTATGGGTTTCAATCAAAGTTTTATTGAGGTTCAACACCATCAAAAGCCCATCCAAAATTTATAAAACTTTGAGTATTTATTTTGAAATATACAGGATAAACGAATGAAAACTAACTACATATTTGGGATCTACGTATGACTAGGAATGTTTTGGTATAAATTTTACTGAGTTTCACTCACAGTAGGGAAATATTACATTTTTGGGTACTGCTATAAAACATCTTTTACAGTAAAAATTATACCCCTTGGATCGTAGTACGTAGCTTATTTAGCATTTTTAAAATAAGAATTGAGAAAAATCGCTTATCTACGTGTCAAATCTATTGCAAAAATCCAAGTTTCCTTTCTTTTCGAATTTGACGAGCCATCCACCATAAGATAGGATAGCATTTCATCTTAACTAACAATCTCGTCATGCACTTAATCATACCTTTAATTTTTTTTTTCCTTCTCCACCCATTAAATAATATGGTTTATTTGATTTAACATATTCAGCTTATAATAACCTCTCACACATATATTAATAATGCACCCCCTTATTATATCATTTATTTACCACAACTCATTCTTATATAATATATCATATACCCATTTATAATACCTATACTCATTATTTATAATTATATAATTATATAATAATAATAATAATAATAACAATAATATTACTATTATTACAATTATTATTATTATCATTAAATTACCCAATTTTATTTTATTTTCTAAACCTTTTTATAAATTATATTTTATAAATAATTTAATTTAACTAATTTATACGCGTAACTTATATTATTAATACATGTGTATGATTAACACGTATGTACACGAGTAGTTCATACAAATATGTATATTTATACGTATTTACCTTTATTTAAATTATTTATATGTCATAAAAATTACGGGTTGTTACAATATCACTTTATATCATGCTCACTACTACTTTTTCTTTTGTTTGCTTATTCTTTTCATCCTCTTAGATTGATCTTTCTCCTCATCAGAAATTTTTTAGGCCTATTTCTATTCCCACCATTAAAATCAGTCCATAGACTATCTCAAAAGGATCCAAGAAGCCCCTTTCGCAACATACTCATCAATGAGGTGTTTCAAACAATATAAGTGAGCTATAACATATCTAATTCATTCTAATGTTTAGTTTTTGTGTTCCAACATGTAATGTAATGTACTAATATGTTAAGGGCCTAGGGAAACCCGAGGAATTGGGTGAAACCATGCTTATGTAAAGAGAAACAATCAAATATGCATGTATGTTCATAAAATCAATGACTATGCATGATGCATGTAGGGATCAGTGGTCTATATGGTAAAGTAATGTGAATAATGGATTATTTGATGAAAAACCAGCAATCTAGGTTGCTGGAAAATCATGGTTATAGATGCACAAAAGACTGATTTTAGGACAATGATAAAGCATACAAACAAGGCATGTATGCCTGAGATAATTAGCTTATATGATGGATTAAGGGATGGTTGAACATGATCACAAGTTGGGTTATTTGATGCATGTATGAATCAAAAGCCAACAAGGTAACTCACTAGAAAGTGAGGATTATTGTAATACCCTAAAAAAATTCTCAAATATTTAAAAAAAAAAAGAATATACAAATTAATAAATGATTTCATTAAATTACGAAAGCACATTAAATACACAAGGGTAAAATGATAATTTTGTCACTCAGAGGTAAAATGATAATTTTGCTACTTAACGGTAAAATGGTCAATTCACATAAAAAATGAACTATAGACCAATATTATGTGAAATGGTGAATGATTGTAAGCATAGAAGGTTATTTAGACCAATTGGGGGCAAAACAATAATTTTCCACTGAAGGACAAAACAGTAATTTCATCTAAGACTAGATGTTTGTGCCGTTATAAAAGTAATATGAGAATAATCCATGAAAAAAAAGAACAAAATAAAATGTCTAGGAAATATTGTAAAAAATGAAATGAATTAAATTAATAAATTTAAGTAAATTAAAAAATATGCATATATGGACATTTGAATTAAGGGATGTAAATTATATTAGACTTAAAAAAAAGTCTAATTTAGTTAAATTATAATACATGTGATGTAATGATCTTACAGTATTTATAATTAATGGTAATTCAATCTATGACATATTATTATTTTATACTTAAGGAAAAAAAATATTAATTAATTAAAATTAGGTAGAAATAAATATAGTAAGAAAAAGAAAAAAAAAGTCCAGTATCCTAAATGTGACAATTAATAGCTAAATAACAAATAATATTATTGCTAAAGTTAAAAATAAAATAAGATAAAAATACTCTACAAATCCTTAATATATGGGTAATGGTATGGAATGGTTGGGTAATGATGTATATAAATATTAGCCTTATCTTCCCCTCAAGCCATCCCATCTAATTCTTCTCTTCTTCATTTTCTTCGTCATTTTCTTCTAGCTCAAGAGAAAGAGAGTTTCCTTGTTCTACTCTTCTTCATTTTCTTCTTAGTTCTCCTCTAGCTCAAGAGAAAAAAAGTCTCCTTATTTTTCTCTTCTTCATTTTCTTTTTAGTTCTCTTTCAACTCAAGAGAAAAAGAGTCTCTTTGTTCTCTCTTTGAGTAAAGAAAGAAGTTTGAAGGCTTAAGAAGGCTCGAAATAATGGTGTAAGGACGAGAAGAAATTAAGCGCATAAGGTGGATATGATTTTCGGATTTTAACTTATTATTTTGATTTAAATGAAGTATGTGTAATACCCCGAAATTTTATAACACGTACACATCACTTCGAAGACTTAAAAATCTAAAAAAATCAATAAATAAAATCACTAAATAGTTTAACAAATAATAATAATAATAATCAATTCAAAAAAGGGAGGATCACATGGTTAATGAAGGCACAGGATGTGCGAAGAAAAAATAAATAAATAAATCAAAATCTTTAAGATAAACAAGTTTCACCCAAAAATAAATAAAAATATCCAAGGCCGAGAAACTATTTCAAATTCAATTTTAATGAGTTGTAAAGGCATTGGACTCAATAGAATGATTTTTATTTTTTAGATTAAAAATCAAAGAGTGGTGAAGGGCGGCGCGGAGGCACAAGGGACTTGAAAAATAAGGTAAATGTGACTACTGTACTCTCTACTATTATTCAAATTTTGAATATTAAGCATAATGATTGATTATTTTGAATATGCACTTAGGAGCATGCTAGGACTGTTCTTGAGTGAATATTGATTGGAATGATTGGTTGAATGTTGAGAGAACATTGTTATGTTCACATGCCTAGACAATGTAAAATAAGTCATGCCATAAATGAATTACTTGAACGTCAGTATGTTTGTTTTACATGTGTTTGAAGTACTACTTATGATGTATGATTTGCTATGTGATTGTGAAACTAAAGAAGATTAAATTAATACTAAAACCACGTAACGGGGCAATGACCGACCTTTGGGTGTCATCGTGGATGTCCCCAACTAAACTGGTCGCGGGACTGCGTGTCACTTCAGACCTTACGACCTCATCAGGGTCCCGAAAGGTAACCGACCCTTGATCATTACCTCTGAACGTTGTCCCGAACCACAAAAGGGGCACCAAGGCCACAAACATTTCGATCTTAATTGCAACAAAAAAAAATGAAGTGTTTACATGTTTTGTACTTGTAGTTTAAATAATGCTAGAGATGTTCTGTATGATCCACTAAGCTCTCAAGCTACCCCACTTTTTTTTTTCAAGTGACATGTGATGCTGCATGAGTCAAACGATACTAAAGAAGACTAAATTATTTTGTTAAATATTTTTTTGTATATCTTGTTAAATATTCTTTTCTAGTATTTAATTTGAAACGAGGCATGCGCCCCTTTCTTTTGGACTAAACATTTTATATGTGATTAAATGTTTTTAATTTATTTCAGAGATCTTTAAATTGTTTAAATGTGCAATTGAAGCTTCTCACTTAACTTGTAATTTCATTAATCTATTTCATTTGCTTAGAAATTTTATTTCAAAAATAAAGAGAGATAAATTTCATGCCTATTTAAATTAATTTTTATCATTACTTGATAAATGAATTGGAAAGGTAATTTTGAAAGAAAGAAAGACACAGAGAGAAGATTAATTAAGTAGCACTCCGATTCTCAGCAAACACGACCCACGCGTGCTGCTCCTCCTGATGGATGGGCGTGGATCTCCGCGCAAGGCCTGACGATGCGTGTAGAAGGTTCGATTCAGAAATTGAGATGTTGCAAAGTTGTATCAAAGCTAAGGTTGTAGCTCACTAGGAAAAAGATTATTCCTCTAATATCAAAGCTGGTATCAGAGCCCAGTTATTAGATATACTAGGCAGATGTTTAAATAAATGGATAGATGTCACTTTACGTGATTAGGTTGTTAGAATATAACAATGATGCCAACGCATCCTATGTTTATTCGCAAGTGATACGCTTGACCAAAGAGGTGTCCCAGATAGTTTGATGCCATCTCAGAGAGAAGTCCTTGAGGGTCTGATGCCCACCTTCAGGTTAGGTGTCCCTGATGGTTTGATGCCTGCTCCAAAGAGGTGTCCTTGAGGGTTGATGTAACACCCTGTAATTTTGTGAGCGCGCTACGTCACGACTAATTATAAAATAAGATATTATTTGTAGGAAAAAAAATATATCATAATTATTAAAACATAGGTATGTATTATACTTGAAAAAATATACTTGAAAATATTACGATGATTGCGAACACATCAACTAATGGCAGTGTCAAAAAAAAAAAAGATTATTTGATTGAAATAAAAAAACGATTTTGGATTAATAGAAATGTTGAGGGATCACAATCTGAACTTCAATTAGGAAACGAAACTAATATGGATTGATGGAAAAGGAAAGAAAAAAAAATGAAAGCTTGCTTATCTTAAAAAAAGAATCTTGAAATTTTGAAACAAACCAGAGAGTTCTGGTTTAGCTGGGCGGTGTCTGGTTGGCTTACGAAGGAAGAGAAGTGAAACGGAGAATGAGAGAAGGTGAAGGAAGAAGCTGGAAATAAGAAGAAGAAAGTAGACAATCAGCTGCAACCGGAGAAGCCAGATTGTGAGTTAAAGTTTCTAAATTTTAAAGCTCAATTGGAGAGGATGAACAAATAGCAGAGGAGAGAAGATGGACCAGCAACTATACGCGTTGCTGTTGTCTCTGTTACCGGACGAACAAGAAAGACGAGTGCTCAGCATGGAAAGAAATGAAGAAGAAGAACCACGGCTGCTGTTGCAGAATGAAGAAGAAAGCCATGCAGGGACGACAAACAGAAAACAGAGAAGGAAGGAGCTGGCTATTGGACTGTGAGCTGGTTTTGCAGCCGCTGCGGCGAGGAAGAAAAAGAATAGAGGAAGCAAGAACGCAGGTAGCTCATGTTATGATCCGAGGTGCAAATGGAGAAATTCTGCTGCTGCCACGTTGAGGAGAAAAAGACGAAGACGAAGAAGAATCTGTTGCCGGAAGATGGTGGAAAAACGATGAAGATGAAGCAGCGGTGCTGCTATGAGACGTGATCAGAAGAAGAAGAAGGAGAAACAGAGCAATAATGCTCTGCAACAGCAACGTTACACAAACAGAAGAATGGTAGGAAACTGGAAATTGCTGAATAAAGAAGAAGATGAAGAAGCTGCATGGGAGCTGAAGAAGAAGCTCTGGTTGATGGCCGAACCAGCGAGCAAAAAGAAGAAGAAAACGAGGAAGGAAGAGTGGGGTGTGCTGCCGTTGCAGCTACTGCCAGAAGGAGAAGAAAAAAAAAAAAAAAAAGAAAAGTGGAATTCGGTTTGTGATTGCTGTGAGGTGTCTTGCGATCTGGTGGATAGATTAGCAAATTTGGATGTGGTGGCCGGGCATCATGAATAGAAGAATGAAAGCAGAACAATGGGGTTTTGCTGTTGCTGTTGTTATGGGTTGTGAAAAATGAAGAACAGAGGAAGTAGAGGAATTTTGATTTCGTTTTGTAATTGGCAGCTGGTGTGTGTGATTTGATTTGGAGCTTTTGGTGCATCTTCTGATGGAGAAGAGGAGCTGCTGCCATGGTGGATGAACGGACGAAGAACGAGAAAAGAAAAAAAATAGAGGAGAGAAAAGAAGAAGATGAGCCGTGAAAGGGAAGAAGAAATCTGGTTTGGGCGTCCAACCGGTGAGGAAGAAGAAGAAGAACACTGCAACCCGATTTTCTGGGGTTGGGCAACTAGAAATCTGAGTTTTGAAGTCAAAGTTCTGGGTTGAAACGTGAAAACAGGGGAAGGAAAAGAAAGGAAATCTGAAATTGGATTTTGGATTTTTTTGGACGTTCGTGAAGTTGAAGAAGAGCAACTTGAAAGCTAAAATTTTGATTTAAATTTCTAGGTTTTGAACGTCTAGGGAACAACAGGGAATGCACAAGATTGGAGATTGATTTTGATTTTCTTCTCTGGTTCATGAGCTAATTGGAATATGGTTGAAGCGGAACACAAGAAGTAGAGCACGAGCCGATCTTGGTTGGAGCTGCAAGTACTTCAACTGTGTTTCAACCGAGGATGAGCTGACTGAGTGAAACAGAAAGGTAAGAATATTATGAAGATTTTGATTAACGTTAATTTGATATGAATTGATTAAACAATAGAGCTTTGATAAAGCTACCCATCTTATAATAACAAAATATCCAGGTCTGAAAAATAAAAATTTATTAATGAATGTCTACTTATTTACTTCAATATTAATTTTAAGTATTTAAATGAAGATCATTTATTCAGATAGTTAAGGATCTAAACTACAACATTAAATGAATGAAAATTATTTGAAATGGACACTCAACAATAATCTTAGAAAAACTTTATTAGCAGAAAAAGATTAGAAATCTCAATTACGAACGAGACAATAGATTTGATCAATAGAAGTCTTATTTTGTTCGTAATCACTTCATTTAAGATATGAATAAGTTAATTGATGCATAACGACTAAGAAATAGAAGAACACCTATGTAATAAATTTTAATATACTAAGTTGATCACGAAAATAATCTTGATTAGTTAAAACTACTAAATTGAAAAGTCATAAAATTACTTTGAAACTTTAGTTAGGAATATTATTGTAATTAAATAAAAATATATAAAATTCTAGAATTTGGGAATAATCCAAAAATTAGTTGAAACTAATATCTAGACCTTATGATTAGTTTAGAAATTAATTAAGTTTAAGAGTGATGCTATCAGGTGTTAAATTTCAGATTTATATATTTTAGCATAACAAGGATCTCGAAGGAAAGCAAGGAGCCCTGAAGATCGGCGAAACCAGGTGGGCGTGACTTCCTTGCTCATTTATATTATATGGATTTAAGATTCAAAGGATTTGTGTGAATAGTTCTAGGTTATTAGAATCCTGTTAGGAAATTATTTGACTTATTTGAATGATATGTGTTGTATGATGAAGTATTAAATTCATACATAATTAATTCATGGCATGATCTTGCATTTAGATTTACTCGAATATGGCATGCATGACTAGAAATGTATGCATCTGGATCTTAGTGTTCACTCATGCATCTTATCATGTTAACTTGCATAAATAGTTTGAATTCTTTTCCTGGTAAATGGTGTGATGCCTGATGTAATTGAGACTGTTTGTAAAAACTAAAACAAGACGATGGTTTATTAAGAATCCACGTACCGGTACGATTGATGAGCCTGAAGCAGATCAAGGTGGCATCTCCTATATGTCACTGCTTGAGATTGTCGAACCACAAGGTGGATCGTAAATATTCTCAACTGGAGCTGACTGTGACAGCTCGAAGTCTTTGAGAAACGGTACGAATCGCGATAAGTACGCTCTCTTAGGCTGTGATGTGAGTGTTAATTGATTTTAGACGGTTATTGGAACCTTCTGAGATTAGATTGAATCACAGGGAATACCGAGAGGCATCTCAACCCTCTTCCGATCTTAGACTTTGACCAAAACAAAATGAATGTCTAAAACGCCTAATGTTTGCAAGTGTTTGTAATGTTTTGGATTAGGTCTGTATAATGCATATGACGTATAGGATCAATCCACTGAGCTTTCGAGCTCCTTCCCACTTTATTTTTGAGGTACACATAGACTTAGAGTGTGGTAACCTATGTCAGAAGACTAGCACTCTAATTGGACACCTCGTGGGAAGGTCGTCCGGGATAGGACTTAGAGGTCATATTTTATGTATTTTACTGGACTATTTTAATGTACTTGCTGTGAGTTTAACTTTGGTTTATTTTATCTTTGAAACGATTTTCATGTATTTATTTGGTTTTAAATTCAGTTAATTAGATCTGAGAAAAATTTTATATGTTTAGCATTTCTGTTTTGATACAATTTGTAAATATTTCCGCTGCATTATTTATAAATTTTATTGAGAAATCCAGTGACTATCCTAAGAACTATTTTGATTTGTTGTTTTATATAAAATACCTATATAGACATTGACTTGAAGAATAAATGGTCATGAACTAAATTTTGAAGAAAAAGATTTTCGACAGAAGAAAATTTTAGTAGCATCTCAATTTTCCATGGGCGACGATCCACATGTGAGGCAACACGTGAACGGAGGTCCAGCCAAAAATTGGGGTGTTACAGTTGATGCCTACTTTGGAAGTGTCCCTAGGGTAAATTTTAGACCGATGGCATCACAAGAAAAGTAGTGTCAGTGTTGATTCGGCGAAACTAAAAGATGAGAGCTTAGAGACCGTAGATAGAGACTGAGTGTTGCCACGAATGCATTGTGGATCATAAACCTAAATAAAAGCTTATAGGACGTAAGCTAAAGACTAAAAGTGTGTGAAAACAAACACTCCATTAGTCAGGACACGAGACTAGGATGATATTATATCTTTGTTTTCTATGTGGTATCGGATGCATAGGATAAAGGGGTATGGAGGAATCCTGGACTCAGATATTGACGGACCATGTTTGGTGAATGATCAGTATCTTTGGAAAAACTTGTACGCACTGTGTTTGACTGATATGGGGCAATCAAGCATAGTGGGGCTTCCAAAGCCTTAGAAATCGAGACACTTGCAAAATTGTGTGGGCGTAGTGAAATCTCTGAGTGGAAGCTTGTGCTGATGGGCAAGGGTTGTATGGGACGCACAGACCCGAAGGCACAGATGGAAGCTTGGAACTTCACTATGCTAGCATTCATTGCTTGTTTGATTGATTGTATGATTTCTTGTTGTATATGTATAATTATTTTGACTATTGCCACACTAAACCAAACAAATCTAGTACCCTAAAATCATACATGAAGAATGGAAACCTTGAAGTACAACTTGGAAGCATTAATCAATAGGCCACTGAATGTACAAGAACCTAGAGTCATGTAGTACTAATAACGTGAAGCAAATTGCTTTGGATAGTAGAGAGGAAAACATTGATCAGTCAAGGCAGAGAGACGATGGCTGCAACCATCAGTATAAACACCGACACCGATGCAGCCAGAGCCAAAGGTACAACCCTAGCACCAGATTTATCAGGGACCGATTCCTACTAATCTAGTAGCACATGGCCGACTGGTAGGGTATGACAAAGAGCAAAAGGATTTATTGATTGAGTTTCAGAAGCTATAACTAGTGCATTTGGGGGCATAACTGATCATGTGGCAGCAGACAGATGGTTCATAGAGATGAACAAATCAGGGAGTTGCACTAACAGTGCACCAGTTTGTGGGATTCGCCTATCATTAGTTGAAGATAATCATTAACGAATCCACAGTGGATGAATCTATCATATCATGGGAGTAGTTTAAGGCTCTATTCTATGGTCATTTTTTTCTATGGCAATGACCAAACAGTTACAGACTGAGTTCATACAACTAACTCAGAAGACCATGATAATGGCCGAGTATGAGCAGAGATTTATCGAGCTGTCTAGATTTGTCCCAAAGCTAATTAGAGACGAGCAGTCCAAAACTGGTAGATTCACTAAGGGACTAAAGGTAGAGATTAGGAAGATTATAGCTCCTCTGAAGCTGACTACCCTAAGAAAGACAATAGAGAGAATACAGTTTGTCGAGCGAGACCTCGAGTATGAACATGCATTAAGAAACAAAAACAAGAGGTCACAGCCAGGTCAGGCCACGGGTGCCCCACAAAAGAAGAAGAGTAGGCAAGATGGGCACAGAGTGCCTCAAGCTCAGAACCAGACACAAATTGTGAAAACCTAGTAGACTCAACCAGACTGTGCAACTGATGATTAGAGAGAGAGCGCTAAGAAACAAGGTTTGTGTTTTGTGTGCAATCAGAGAGGGCATCTGGCTAAACACTATCCTACTAGAGCACCAGATCCAGCCCCTCAACAGCAGTAGCCAACACGTGGGCAGAGTAGTCATCCACAGTAAAGACAACAGCCATAATCCTAGCCATAGTAGAGAAACTTGACCTGATTGTATTTCGTAGATGCCCAAACTAATCCTACTCCAATAGTAGAAGGTACATTTCTTTTGTTTAGCATCGCTGTGCAAGTTTTTTTTAATTCGGGTACCACTAGATCCTTTATTTCTGTGAACCTAGTGGATAGATTACAATTGGTAACAAGTTTATTGTCAGTGACATTATATGTCACCACACCCATAAGGACTACAGTGAGTTCGAGTAGATATTGTAGATGTGACCTTAGATTTGGGAACAAGCTGATTTCAGTTGATCTTTGTGCACTTTATTTTCAAGGATATGATGTAATATTAAGTATGGACTGGTTGACCCAATATCAAGCACATATCGACTATCAAAGATGAAAAGCGACTGTGAAGTTACCATCTAGTGAGGTACTGAAGATAAGAGGGGACATGCAAAGATTGTCAAGGAGTACTATGTTAGCTATGTTATACTCTATAAAACAGAAAGAGGACTTTAGACAATTATTAGAAGAGGATGTCGGAAAGCCTAGGAAAATATAGGAGATACTTGTAATATGAGAATATGCAGACGTGTTCCCAATGATCTACCTAGACTCCCACCACACAGATAATTGGAGTTCAAGATCGAGTTGCATCCAGGCAATGATCACATAGCCATTCCACCTTATCGAATAACACAATTATAACTAATTAAGCTAAAGACACAATTGGATGAGCTCCACGAGAAGGGATTTATTGGACCTAACAAGTTGTCATGGGGAGCTCCAATATTGTTTGTGAAGAAAAAGGATGGATCCTTGAGATTGTGTGTGGACTACCGGAGGCTAAACCAAACAACAATAAAGAACAAATACCTGTTGGCTCGAATAGAGGGCCTATTTGATCTGTTGAGAGGAGCCACTCACTTCTCCAAGCTTGGTCTAAGGTCAGGTTATCATCAGCTAAGGACTAGAGACTCTGACGTATACAAGACAACCTTCAGAACTCAATACGAGCATTTGGAGTTCACCGTGATGCTATTTGGTTTGACCAATGCACCAGTTGCATTTATGGATCCGATGAATAGAGTCTTCAGATAGTACCTAGATCGGTTTGTCGTGGTGTTTGTGAATGGCATTCTGATATACTCTAGATCAGAAGCTAAGCACGTAGAACATTTGCATATCATCTGGTAGGTACAGAGAAGAAATAAACTATATGCCAAGCTTAGCAAATGTGACTTCTAGATGGAAAGGGTCAAGTTCCTTCGCCATGTGGTTTCAGCTGAAGGAATATCAGTGGACCTTAAGAAAGTAGAGGCGGTATGAAATTGGAAGTAGCCTATGACTGTCACAAAAATCAGAAGCTTCTTAGGTTTGGCTGGATACTACCGCTAGTTCATATAAGATTTTTCAAAATTGGCTAGACCAATGACTAAGTTAACTAGAAAGGGAGAGAAGTTCTTCTAGAATGAAAAGTGTGAACATGCATTCCAAGAACAAAAGAAAAGGTTAACTTTAGCACTCGTTCTAGTCACGCCTACTCATGGTGTGAGGTACACCCTATACACTGATGCTTTGTTGATTGGATTAGGCATGGTGTTGATGCAAGAGGGAAAGGTAGGAGCTTATGCTTCAAGACAATTGAAGACCCATATACGGAACTACCCTACCCATGATCAAGAGTTGGCAACAATTGTGTTTGAATTGAAGATCTAAAAACATTACCTCTATGGGAAGAGCTTTGATCTATTTTCATATCATAAGAGCATGAAATACATTTATACCCAAAAAAAAATTAAATTTGAGGCGATGAAGGTGGGTAAAATTTTTGAAAGACTATGATTTTTAGCTGTACTACTATCTGGGTAAGACCAATATGGTAACCGATGCAGTTAGCAAAAAAATTAGTAAAAAGGATGAGGAAAGAGGGCAGATGTACCAGTTGATCAGTGAATATAACTTAAGTATTGCAGCAGATGAGAAACGAGTGTGTTTGCATGCTATGACTTGCCAACCGAACCTATTACACAAAATCAGAGATAAGTAAAAAAGTGACAAGTGGATTGTTGATCTCTCATAGGGTGTCAAGCAAAGCAAGCATACAAACTATAGAATTGATGCAAAAGGTATACAAAGGCTTGGGAATAGAGTTTCTGTGCCAGGAAATGGGCAGAACAAGAGAACCATCTCGGATGAAGCTCATCAAACTAAGTACACAATGCAACAGAGAGGTGACAAAATGTACCAAAATCTGAAGAAGACTTATTGGTGGAGAGGTATGAAAAGGGACATAACCAAGTATATCTCTAGGTGTTTGACTTGTTAGCAAGTAAAAGCTAAGCACAGAAAACCTTTAGAGATGTTGCAACTTCTTCTAATACCAAAATGGAAGTGAAAAAATATTGCAATGGACTTTGTTAGTAGCACGCCAAGGAATCAGAAAGGGGAAGACACTGTATGGGTAATAGTCGATCAACTGACAAAGGTAGCTCATTTCGTACCTATTTGATCTACAATTACAGTTGGAAAACTTGGAGAACTATATGTCAAAGAAATTGTGAGATTGCATGATGTTCCCAAGACTATTGTGTGAGATAGAGATGTCAGGCTCACATCCTAGTTTTGGCAAAGCTTACAAAAAGAGCTAGGAAGTACACTCACTATGAGCACTACGTTCCATCCTCAAACCAATGGGTAATCTGAAAGGGTTATTCAGATATTAGAAGAGATGTTGAGAACTTGTGTCCTTAATTTCAAGGGCAATTGGAGCAAGTATCTATATTTGACAGAGTCTGCCTATAATAATAGTTATCAGGCGAGCATACGAATGGCTCCTTATGAAGCGCTCTGTGGCAAACCTTGCAGATCAACGTCTTGTTGGGCAAACTTTGAGGATCAGGTTCTCACAGGACCAGACTTGGTAAAAGAAATGAACATTCAGGTAAAGAAGATTCAAAAGAGGCTAGTGACAGCTCAGCGTAGGCAGAAAAGCTATGCAGACTAAAGAAGAAAACCTTTAGAATTTCAACCGAGTGATAGAGTTTTACTAAAGATTAGTCCACAAAAGGGGATTAGATGGTTTTGAATCAAGGGAAAGCTAGCACCAAGATTCATCGGCCCGTTCGAGATACTAAAGTGAGTCAGTGAGTGCGTCTATGAGCTGGACTTGTCAAATTGTGTGTCCTCAATCTATAATGTATTCCATGTGTCAATTCTACGAAATTACGATCCAAACCCATCTCATGTCATACATTGGGAGGAGATTGTACTTCAAACAATACAACTTACAAAGAACCAACAGTCAGAATCCTAGGCCATAAGGTACAGAGTCTCAGGACCAAGGACATTCCTTTGGTCAAGGTGTTGTAGAGGCATCATGATCTAGAAAAGTCAACCTAGGAGTTGGAGAGCGAGATGCGAGTGAAGTACCTAGATTTCTTCAATAGGAACACTTGACGGGATAGAATCATACAGGTACCTATTCTTTTAAATTTCGAGGATGAAATTCTTTTAAAGGAGATAGGTTATAATACTCTAAAATTTTATAATGCATATACGTCGCTTCTGAAACTTAAAAATATAAAATAAATAAATAAAATCACTAAATAGTTTAACAAATAATAATAATAATCAATCAAGAAAAGGGAAAATTGCATGGTTAACGAAGGCACAAGATGTATGAAGAAAAAATAAATAAATAAATTAAAATCTTTAAGATAAATAGGTTTCACCCAAAAAAAAAAACAAAATAAAGTAAAAATATCCAAGCCCGAGAAACTATTTTAAATTCAATTCAAATGAATTGTAGAGGCATTAGACTCAACAAAATGATTTTTACTTTTCATATTAAAAATCAAAGAGTGGTGAAGGGCAGCGCGGTGGTGCAAGGGACCCAAAAAATTAGGTAGTTGTGATTACTGTACACTCTACTATTATTTAGATTTTAAATACTAAGTATGATGATCAATTATTTTGAATATGCACTTAGGAGCATGCTAGGACTATTCTTAAGTGAATATTGATTGGAATGATTGGTTGAATGCTGAGATAACATTGTTATGCTCACATTCCTAGACAATATGAAATAATTCATGCCATGAATGAATTACTTGAAGGTTTATATGTTTGATTTACATGTGTTTGAAGTACTACTTATGATGTTTGATTTGCGATGTGAATGCGAAACCAAAAGAAGATTAAATTGAGACTAAAACCATGTATCAGGGTAATGAGCGACCTTTGGGTGTTATCGTGGGTGTCCACAGTTAGACTGGCTATAGGGCTGGGTGTCACTTCAAACCTCACACCCCCATCAGGGTCCCGAAAGTAAACGACCTTTGGGCGTTACCTCTGAATGTTGTCCCAGACAATGAGGGGTCACTAAGGCCACAAACCTTTCGGTCTTAATTGCGATGAAAACAATAAAGTGTTTGAAACGCCCTAATATAAAGAAAATATTTGCATGTTTTGTATTTTTAGTTTAAATAATGCTAGCGATATTCTATATGATCCACTAGGCTCTCGAGCTCACCCCGCTTTTTTTTCTAGGTGACATATGACGCTACACAAGTTGATTGATATGAAGGAAGACTTAATTATTTTGTTAAATATTTTTTTGTATATCTTATTGTAACATCTCAGAAATTTTATAGAAATTTTACTTAGAATATTACACAGAATTGATGAATGAAAAATTTGGCATGTCCTAGTTATCCAAGTACGGATCAAAAATCAAT
>JAJIYU010009238.1:0-17184 GCA_030144865.1 Tinospora cordifolia | reverse complement strand
GGCCTTGTGTTAAAGATCTATATTCTGCTATACATTTTATTTTATTGCTTGTTTTAGAATCAATATATATTTTTGGGAATTTTTACTTGAATATGTTCTGATATATATATATATATATGGATTTTATTGCTTATGTCATATATTTAGATATAAGATTAAGATTTTTTATATTTTGAAGAGTTAGGGATTATTAAAGTTTCATACAAATACCAAATGCATGATTGTTTAAGTGCTCTTTTTTTTATCTTTTTTTTATTTGATTTGCTTACTTGCTAGATGTCATGTTTTGAAGAAAATCCTTTCTTACAAGATCAAGATGTTGAAATGGATGGACCAACTCCAAGTGACGACAATCCACCAGCCAATGAAATGGAAAGATTATTTGTATTTAATTAATTAATGCAATTTATTTTCGCCTTTTAGATCCCTTTCCCGGAGAAGAAGAATCAATTTTCTATGATTTGAAGTCTTAAATAAGGTTATTAGTGTAAGTTTAAAAAAAAAAAATTATCTAATTTCTTAAATTTGTTTAAATATATTATTCAAGATTTTTTTTCATCCTTTGCAGTTTTGGTTTGAGGAAGATAGCCTGTGATGGACATTGAAGTTGGAAATCTATTCCATCTAGAATTACTCTATAAAATTTTTTCTGTAAAGATTGTAGTCTTTAGTAACTTCCCTCTCTATAGTTTGTAAATTTATAGAATTTGTGTAAACTTTGATGTATGACTGAACTATGGAACAAAGGACTTTGGACTGTGAACTTTATGCTTTATATTGTATTTAATATCCGTAGTTATTTGCAAGTGAAGGTAATTTAAGACAAATTGGCTTCGAAGAAAAGAGCCAAACCATGGCTCTTATAATTAGATTTAGCTTTTTAAAATTAAAAAATTAGATAAATTATTGAATTATGAGTTTATGCAATATTGCAACAGATTAAGGTCATGGGCAATTTAATGGTAGAAACTTGACAAACTTCCAAGTCACATTATATTTTGTATGCAATTTTTAAATATTCTATTTCAATTTCCAAATTAGAAGTTGGGCTTCAATTTTTTTTAAAGAGAAATAAAGATTTCAGGGCTATAAAATAATTGGCCTAATTATAATTAGTAATTGGGCTGAATATATTTTTTCAAATTTACGATACTTATGGGCTGAATAGTATTTACTTTTTTCAAGAATTTGGACCATTAGCAGGATGCACGACCCAACAGGCCCAACCCAACATTTAATTGATCGGATTGGGCCTCCCCAAACCTCCAGGTTGCGTCGAATTAAGCCCTTGCCCCATCAACCCAACCTGGTTGGGGCAGGTGGGTTGGGGTAATCAAACCCAACCTGTGTACACCCCCATTCTCAAGCCATCACAGTCAAGTGAAAGAATGCAAACAATTAATAGGTTCAGCATTAAAAATCTATAAAGAATATTTTTCTTTGTAGCACAAACTTGAGCAGGTGATTGCAAATGACTGAGAGAACCCCAAGGCTCAAGGATACACCATGTATCATTTTAAATAATTCTCATCTAAGAAACAATGTGCAAGCATAATAAACTAAATGAACAGATGAGGAGCACAGATGACAACATATCAGATGAGAATGGAGAAAAAGAAAAAAAAAATTACACTTCTCATCTTAGAAACATCAAAATTAGATCATGATCAAAAGAACATTAGGCACTAGAAACTATGTGTTCCAAAACAAAAATACATAAATAGATCCATCGAGTATCGGAAAATATGAAAAGGAGAAAATATCTCATCATAATAATTATCAACAACAAAATCAAAATACACAATTGGCCAAAACCAGAACGCCTTACCTTAGCAATCTTAACAAGCTGATCATGATTGTCATGACCATAAAAGAATGGCTCCTTGCGAAATATCTGCATTAGAATAATACAGACATTAACAAAATAAAAACACAGAGGGCTGTTTATGCAGCAAAACATTATGAAATTGACTAGATATTCAGTTCAAAATTTCTATAACCATTCCAGCAAACATGCAACCGAGGCTCCACATGTCCAAAGAGTAGTCATAGTCTTGTAGATCAACAAGGAGTTCAGGCCCCTTAAAGTATCTGAAAAGAAGATGCATGGTTTTAAGGAAAACATACATAGAGCGTAAACCTATTTAATATGAACTAAACAAGCATAGTATTAAACCTTCAAATAATTCTAAACTACCCACGGTCTTTTGGCAGAGTATCATTACAGATGACCATTAAGATATTAAAAAGAAGGGCAGCAACTAACCTTCCTCATACAAAGACAAATGACATCACAAAGTGCCATGATAAAATGAACAATTTGCATCTTTTCCCTTTCTAAAAAGTTCTATTAATGGAAAAAATCTCAAGATCGTAGAAAACAAGATTAAAGACTGCATGATCAGCTTAAATGGAACTACCTGGAAGCTACACGAACATTGTATTCCTTTCCAGGATGGTAGAATTCAGCAAGACCCCAGTCTATCAAGCGAAGTTTACGCAGCTCATGATCTATCATAACATTGTGAGGCTTGACATCTCTATGCATAATACCTTGTGAATGGCAGTAATCCAAAGCCTGCATAATAGAAGGGTAAGATATAGTTAAGTCTTCACAATAACTGGCAGACTCTCCATTATCCAAGCATTTACTACCAAACAAGATCAATATAAAGAAACAAAACTCATTTCAGATACATACAAAGCCAAAATGATGTTTAAAAAGTCAAATAATAGCAAACTGTAATTGATTACTAAAAGTTCAAGAATATCATGAACTGGCCCCTTATGCATTGCCTAAGACCAAGAGCAGAAAATTAATTTAAACAAAAATTTTTTAAAGCTTATATAATCTGGCTCTTATGACAACGAGACCTTTAATTAACACTAAATTTTAAATAATATTATAAAAAGAAAAAATTTTAAAGTGCAAGGTCATGAAATTAGAATATTAGATCAAGGAACGAAAATTCGACTTCACCACAAACTTCGATCTTTAAAAATTGAAATTAATTCAAACAGTTCGAGAATCAAAAAAAATTTACAAAAATTTGCCAGCTTAGAAAAGTTAAAAAAAAAATACTATGTAAATGGTAAATTATGCACAATTTCTATTGAAAATGACGAAAACAAACAAAAATAAATACATTTTACATATAAAAGTATAAATATAATGATTTCTAATGTGTATTTTGACATTAACAATGTTTAATGCACATTGTGTATGTTAACTTAAGATTGTTATAAAAAATAAATAAAGAAAGAAAGAGAAACTTATTGTCAAACCCTAATGACTTTACAAACATAAATCTTAGTTCGATTGATCATTGACTCGCTAGTCACTACAAGCACAAGTATATTCAATCTTCTTTATCGATTACAATATATAGCTCTCGTTTCTCGTTCTTTTTCTCAACACATCTCCTCTTAGGCCCTTAGTTTATTTTTTTCTTTTCTTTCTTCTCTCTATCATCTATTTTCAAGGCTATAACTTGTTCTTCTTTCTGTTGGATTCTCACTTGCCAGTTGCACATATCTTATCTTCAATTTTTCTTCATTTGTAGAGAGAGTTTTTTTTACAATTTCTATAATTATATAGAAGAATATCTATGCACTAAATAAATTCTTTCATAAAAAATGTCTTTTTTTACAACTTTTATACTTTTTTTTGCAAAAATATTCGAAACTTTGATTTTAGGTAAACTTCTTTGGTTTTTTCAATGATTTCGATGAGATTTTGTAATTTTACAATTGCCTGTGAACTATGCTTCGATTGTCCAAATTACCTAATTAATTCGACTAATTTCGTCAAACTTTGACTAATTTTCATACCATGCATTGGATATACACAGCACGTGCTCATCTGAATTCTTCAGAGGATAAAGGCAATAACATCTATACTTTATTGCAAAGCAAGTTTTGGAAAAAAAAAAATGAGGCACTAGACACTACTTGAGAAAGACAAACTATAGTTTCAGGTTCCATATCAGGTGCAAAGAGGATCGAACTACCCACTTGAGCATACTTTCTGCTTTTTTATTATTATTTAAATAAAATTATGACATAGGAAAATAATAGGAAGAGAAAAGACCTTAGGAAGTCTCTAGCCAAAAGAAAATAGCAATGTAATAGCAAAGAAATTAAAGGACGTGCTCCACTTATTATTCAGTGTTTTCCTTACTCCTTTTTGGCAGAAGAAGAAAAAGAAAGTTATGCATCTATTCCAGTCCACTGCCCAATTTGATAAAGAGAACCCATTATCCACTTATGTACAAAGTTCAAAGAGCTCGTAGCCATCGATCTGAATGTCAATGTTTGCCTAACCTGAATTGAGATTTAGATTTGAAACTACAATCTATACACATTCTCACTCATAAATATCTTAATTCTTCCAATTTATAATATCAACAGCTTAAATCAAGAAGTCATTATAGATCACCCAGATTCCTAGGTGGTGGCACAAATCTCACCCATCAATTTTGTCTTCGGTCCATGTTGCTTAGACTTGAATATGGGTTTTGGCATGAGTGTATATTTAGAGGTCCAACTTTTTGAATTTTAGGGTACCAACCATACAATAAGTTGTTCTTTTTCCTTTCCTTTTTTTCCACTTCTTTTCAATCTTTTTTTTATCCATTTTGTTCACCTAATCATATATCACCTACGCACACCATCTTCTTTCATGCTTTAAAAAAAAAAAAAAAAAAAAGGTGGTGTCCCAGCTCCATCACTTAATGCCTTATGCCAAACTTAATTCAAATAGTTCTCAAAAACAAAAACTCACACAAACTCTCATTATATACAATATCCCCATGCATTGCATTCGTTGTCCTTTCTTTAAAAAAAAATATTAATTTATTGTCAATGAACCATAACTATAAAGTTCTATTCCTAATAGATTGGCCCCAAAATAGTATATTCAAATAGTAAGAAATTCCATAGAAGCCAAAATGAAAAATTTGTGTTGTCCCAATTCTTATTTGTTCTAGTGTGTAAATAAATCACCACTCATTAGTTTGTGCAAACTAGGGAATTAATCTTACAAATCCAAAAACCAAAGACCCCTGCCCCAATCAGAGACTTCTACCCATTGTTTTTAACATGTGGCTCTAGACATTTAACAAGAAATCACCCAAGCACAATGCTAGTCATGCAAATGGATTTGTGCAAATATTTAAAAAGTTTAATAAGTTCTTTATTTTAGTTGAAGCTTCCAAAATGACACCCTTTCTATAATAAGCTCCCTCAATCTATCTCCATTCTTTCCATTTGCTTTGACAAAGAAAACTTCTCAAATTTTCTTACAACCCCTTCAACCACCTTCCAGCTATAGATATTTATTGCCTAACAATTTTGTGGACATGATCTTAATTTATGCAAAGCATTTGAAAAAAGAAAATTTGTCATTCGATGTAGATTTAACATTCATTATAGAATATAGTTAGTCATATATAATTTTATATATGAACTAAACAGGGACCTTTATATAATTAAATTAATTACTTAGAAACCCATAACTAAATAACGATAACTGCCTGCAACTTGCCTCAACTTCAAAGTTGGGTTATGACCCTTCTTTGACGTGGTTGGGTCAGTCATAGGTAATAAAATTTATCATCTAATGAAGTTGGGTCGAAATTTGTTCCGAACTAACCTGACCAACAGTTGTCTTACCCCAACGAATAGCATCTTCCTTTGTTTTATTTTCTTGACGCATGAATTCCAGAAGTAAATTACCAGATAAAACATAATAACATTTTACCAAGGTGGAATGGAATGAGAATATATAGTTCGCAAAGGATTGGATTAAAAGAAAACCTTGAGAAGCTCATAAATGTAGTATCGTATGTCATAATCTGTCAGTGTTGGATACAAGATTTTGAAATCTGTGCTGTTCACATATTCGAATATCAGACTTGGTGTCTTGGAGTGCTGGTCTCTAACAATATCAAGTAACTTCACAATATTAGGACCCCCACAAAGGTTCTGAAGTATCTTGATCTCTCTCTTTATCTGCAGAAGTGAACAAAAAAAGCCATCACATTTTGATGAACATGACAATTTACCTAATAATAACAAAGAGGCATTAAATACAAGCTGCTAAAGATTAAAAATTAATCAAAACAAGTTGGGAGGGGGAGAAGCGATTCTATAAAGGAAAACCAGCAAAACAAACAATGATTTAATTTAACCAAGATTGATTGGAAAAACATTACCTACGAAAAGAAAACCAAAAGCAAAATGAGCAAAAAGCTTACACCAACATATAAAAGAATGAAGCATAAAGTCATGAATAACTACAGAAGGAAATAAGCCCAGGAGCCTTGATTCTCATTCAGCTAACTCAAAGCAAGAGTGGCACACAGGATTTCAACATGCAAGCCTCTGTTAGGAATGCTTTTAAATGAGAGAAACAAGATCAATTTATGCAATAAAATGTGTATTCCACCTTCTTTTTCTTGACAGGCTTAAGAATCTTGATAATGCACCGCTCATTGCTTGTCGTATTTATACCTTCAAAAACTTCACTGTACTTTCCCCTTCCAACCTTCCGGACAACCTCATAATCATCTTGATCACTACATAAAAACAATGACAGAGAACAAAAAAGTCAATAATCATCACTAAATATCTCACGAATTATCAGTAACACATTAATTTCAAAAACTAAAGAATACAAAATAATATTACTCAAAAATATTGTCAGAGAACAATCAAGGCACATTCAAACAAATTAGTCCATTGGGGAGATTTATAAAAAAAAATAAAAATAAAACGGAAAGAAAGAAAAAGAAAAAGAAAGGTTATATTCATTAGATCTGTGAAGAACTTCGCACAGATACTTGGATTGAACTAGAACAACCAGTACCTTAGCTCCATTTCCCATTTAATGTGCGAACTCCTAACTTTATAAGGTTGTCAATCATCACGGAAACTCCATATTAAAACAAAAGAGGCTCTATTGCCTTAACAAAGCTAATCCTGACAAGAGAAGTGCCCCAAAACCCTCTATCTCAAGCAAATTCAGAGCACAACCAATGCACTCGTCTTGAAGCCAACCTTCCATGTAAAGAGGATCCATGTCATTCTCTAAATCCATCAACTTCTCGAATAAACCAAGTCCCCCAACCCTTGAACGAGGATGTTAACCTCAGGTTAAGACCACCAGAAAAGATCCTACATAAACAATCCAATCTCGAAAAAACCTAATCTCACATCACATCCCACACATATAACTCCCAAGATTCAACACCAAAATTAACATTCACACAATATATATATATATATATATTAGCCCCAGAAATAACTAAAGAAAGAAAAAGATCAAATAAGAAACCGAAATCTCCTCTAAAAACACCGATAAATAGATAAATAAATAAACAACCACCAACCAAGAGTATCAAAAATGAAAAAGGAATCAGAAGATGGTAAATTAGGTTTGTAAATGGAAGTACCCCCACTGAACGGTGAGAGACTCGTAATCCCAATACTCCTTAGGGCGAAGAACGTTAACGTCGGTGTAGACTCGAGCCTTCGACATGGCGACTGCGGCGGGACCTCCTCCGATCTGTGGAAAGAAGCAGATCTCACGGCTATCGTTCTTGACGCTTCCGCCGCGAGAGCTCGCGTCGTTGCACTTGGAAGAAGAAGAAGAAGAAGAACGAGAGCGGCGTAGGTAAGCGTCCTCCACCAACGGCGCCCGGAGCGCCAACAGTGTGCTTGCTACGAAGAATCGGAGGACGAATGATAAAGGACAGGGGTGCGCATTGCTCATATACCCCACACGCAAACACGCACACACACTCTCTCTCTCTCTCTCTCTTCCGGCAGTCAAAAAATAAAAAAAATAATAAAGCTGAGATTGCTGTCTCGTTGTCGAAGGAATTGTAGGACGGAAACTAATATTCCAATAACTTTAGCAAATGCCTTTTGGGTGGGACCCAAAGGAGGCCTTCGGGGACGAGAGGAACGTTTTCGGGAGTACTGTCACAGATCTATTTTATTCTAGGATTAGTTTGATCTAACATTTTTTAGTAGGTGCTAGTTGAGTTAATCGGAATTCATCTGTTAAAATTGCATAATTTAATTATCAATATATTATAAATAAAATTTCAGAAATTTATTTATAATTCAATATAAATATTATAGTAATTATTAGGCAATTTATTTTATACTATTCAAATTGTGGCATATTCATAAATCAATCGTGGCCAATGTTTATAATGAAAATAGTAAAATATATGTGTTTATGATTCAGAGTTTGAAGTAGAATCATCACATATTAAGATCACGTAGAAATATCGACAACATATTATTAAGATCACAAACAAGATTACAAGCTATAAGGGCCCGTTTGGTGCACAGGATGGGATAGAATTATTTTGATGGGATAGGATATGATGAGATAAGATAAGATATGAAAATTTTAAAAAAAATATTTAAAAAAAAAATAAGTCAAAAAAAAAAATTTTTGGATAGGATAACTCAATCCCACCAAAAATGGTGGGTTTGAGTTATCGCACCAACTAAGTGGGGCCGAATAATTTTTTGTCCAATCCTATGTAGTCCAAACACCAGATTAGGACAATTTTTTGTCCTATCCTATTTCTATCTTATGTAACAAACATGGCTTAGAGGCAACATATGAAAAATCTTTGGCAAATGGGACATCACAAGCTGAGTGATTATGACTTACAACTGACAAGCCTAAAACTGACTACTCTGAAGAAGACTCAGATTCGATAATGGATTCATGAAGGAGTGTGCTCCTTTTATAGTATTTTTGACCTTAATACAAGACAACTTGCTATAGTGGAGAGCATTCTTGGAGTTTTTCTTTAGACACACGGGGGTCACTTGCATTTGTCTGATGATCATCAATTATGGAGAGAATCACATACTGCTTTTGAAAAGCTGCCACTAAGGACAATAATGGGGGACCTCCTCTTGATAGAACTGACTGTGGTGGAGTGTCGACACCAGATGGGAATAACAAGTGTCTTCTGAGTGCTCTGGAGAGTAGGGTCCGAATGTTGTGTTGTATAATCATCATCTAAAGAAGATGAGCTGGTAAGTCATAGTGGGGCAGTAGTAGTACGATTGACATCTTCAAGATGGGAGAGATGTTCTAGAAGGTATTCATCCATCAACACATGTAAAATATTCCAAAGGTAATTTTCGACCTCACTAAGGCCTGCACGTCCGTACAGAAGCCCAGAATGGTAAGGTGACGTGGGTCTGGGCCAATTCGTGGTTCTTGTGGTTTTGTTCCAACGGATCATGTCTTGTTAAAAATATTGGAACTGGTGGAAGTTGGGCCAATATGGAGCTTCAACGGGTACAAAGAATTCATGTTTTTGGCCCAAAAGAGAACCTAGATAAGTGTGGCGACTGTGGGTATTGAAGAAGAGTAATCTCTGATATCCACAAAGGATTTGGTAGGAACATACTTCTTCTGCTACTGCAATGGGATCATTGCCAATGCTAGTGTATTTGTGCTCAGAGGCCAGAGGTGCAAAAAAGGTGGTGGTGAGAAACCTTTGAAGCTATTCAATTAGGTTTTCTAGCCATTTCTCATGGGTGGCAAGTTTTAATAAGAACTTGTAGAACCTAGTTTGATTAGGTCCTAGCTCACGGTGAGGGGGTCTCATCTGAAAGAGATAAGCATACAAAAGATGCTTGTAAAGAGAGAATCCAATCAACCAAGATCTTAAAATATACATTAAGAAGCAGTAGGCTTCTTTTGGGAAGTTATAAAAATTAATGATTCGAAGTGGAAATAAATAAAGCTTTATGGGATGAGGAACATGGCCAAAATACATGCCATGTCTGCGGGTTAGGGCCTTAAGAAGGTCATCTATAACGGGTTGATTTGCAATTATCTGGTAAATGGTTTCTCTAATTTCAACAGGTAGTGCAGAGATGTAAGCTATAATATTCGAAGGGACATGCACACCGTCAAAGGGATCCGAATTGGAGGAAGAAGATCTAGTTACCCCAATGAAATGGGAGTGATGGTGCCTAAAAAGGAAATCAGCCAAAATATTAGTTTTTCCAAAAATATGTTTAACTGTAAAATTGAACTGAGAAAACCAGTTTGCCCAACGGAGAAGTTGAGGGTTTGGTATCAATCTATGTTTGAAATGCAACATCTTGGGAAAACTTGACATATCCATTTCGATGAAAAAAAATGGCCAACCAAATAGAATTGGAAATTTTCGATGCCCCATTTTACAACCAGGATTTCTTTAAAAGTGGAGTGATAATATAACTCAGAAGGCTTGAAAGTTTCACTTTTATATCCATAGATACGTCGGGTGTTGTCTGAGAATTCTTCTAAGAGAACAACACCCTAGTATTCATCACTGGCATCAGTCTGAAGAATTCGTTGGCCAGAACCTGGTATTTGTAATGGTGGGAGAGTTTGGGCTTTGAGCTTGAGAGTTTGGACTGCTTTAGTTTGTTATTTTGCCCATGGTGGAGGAGACCCTTTTAATAGCAGGGAGAGCTTACTTCTATATCGAGAGAGATCTTTGATGAAAAAGTTCATATAATTGACAAGCCCTAAGAATTGCTGGATGAAAACTTTATCTAGCAAAACATCGAGGAATTTAAGGAGTTTGTGCGAGATATAAGGCTATGAAGTAAGTTGTTGTAACACCCCGCCTCCCGAGCACCATCTTCTACGTCATCTGACGTTCTAATTTTCTTTAATCAATAATCTTGGGCCGCCCGAGAGACGAGTCAGTGCTACATTTTCTTCTTCTTAGACCCAAATCCATTAGGGTTCCTATATATATTAGTCTATATACAAAATGACACCATAGTAAATAAAATTCTTCATTTATTCATTTGAAAATTTTGAATACAATGATCTATTACAGCAAAAATTAAATTCCAAATTGAAATACATGATTTAGCTTAGGCCTATGTGCCCTACATTGAAATAAATAAAAACTTTCAATAGATAACCCTCCTCGTAATCAGATTAATTCCCTGTGATGTGAAAAATAGGGGGTGAGCTAAAAAGCCCAGTGAATCATTCCATCTATTTAATCCATTATTTCAACCAAACAATGCAAGCATATCAAACACTTTCAGAGATTAATTCGATTCAAACAATATATTATTTCAGTCGTAATTTAGACCGAACAGGAAGAACCTTTGTGCTCCAGATCTAGGGAGAGAGATCAATTTTGAAACTCAAACTCATATCTAGTAGGATCATTCTTGAAACCCGTTCCATTCTGGTGTCAGTATTGATAGCCAGTTCCAATTCAACATGGAACACAGAAAGTCCCTTGTATCAGTATGTGGTTGAAATCTTATTTAATCTTATTTTTGTGTGCAAGAACATAGTAAATAAGTATTTCAACAGTAATTAAACATACCGACAGTATAACATGATAAATCAACAAAAGCACAGATTTTCGATTTCTGATGTAGAAGATCGTACGAGACGCAACTACAGAGCATACTCTCTCAAACACAAAAAATGACTTTCGATTTCTAATGTAGAAGATCGTACAAGACGCAACTACAGAGCATACTCTCTTGGTCATGAGCGACATGATAATTGAATGACATAAATGCAAAGAAAAAGAATAAAAAAAATCAAGCTAACTAAACAAGCAAGCATTATCTAAGTCAAAATAATAAATTAAAATAAAGGAAAGAAACTCACCTTGAGATTGCTTTCTAAAATCTTTGTAGCACTTCGTTGCTACTACCTCGCGAACTATTTAGAATAGCTCGAGCAAGGAAGAACTAAGACTAAAGTTGTCAAGAAGGAGGCAAAAAAAGAGAGCAAGAAGAATTTTCAACTCTTGTCTTTGAGATGAATGAAATAGGTAGAGAATGGAGTTTATATAGAGCCCTCTTACAACTAGTGTTTCTATCTTTCTAACGTGGGACTATCATTTCCTTAATATCACACCAAATGAGATATTTCATTCATGAATGCATTTCATTTACACATACACTTCTCTATGTATATTATTATCATACTAAACAAAATATTATTTTCATAAGTGCATCTAATTAATATTTTATACACATACTTCTCTATATTAATATCATACTAAAAATATTATTTTCTTATTCAAATAGAGAAGCGTATATTTACCCAACATTTCTATATGTCTAATATTAATTAATGCATATCCCTTTGTACTTTTATACACTTATATGTGCTAATAAAATGTGTTTTAAACTCAAATTTCAGTTATTACGTCACTAAAATTTCAGGTATTACAGTTGTCTACTGAGATTTCCATTCCAAGGAAATCAATAGTAGTCTAGAATAGCTGCATCTTCTTTCAGAGAGCATTAGTCCAACGGAAATACAGATATCATAAAATTTTTGAACAAGGTCAGCATGTGATAGTATATCCTTAGAGAAAAGAAGGATATCATCAATATAAATTAAAGCTTGATGTTGTATTTTCGAAAAGGGTTTTGTCATAGCTCACTAGAAAATAGAAGGAGCAGTTTTGAGCCCAAAACGCATAACTATCCATTGATAATGGTAGCCAGGAATAACAAACGCAATTTTGGGTCTGTCTTCTGCCTCAATTTCGGGCTACCAAAAACCTGACTTGCAATCGAACTTTGAAAATATATTGGCATTAGAAAGATGTTGAAACAAGATTTCAGACCAAGGAAATGGAAACTTGTCATCTTTGAGGAAGATGTTAAGGGGTTGGTAGTTGATGACCAACTGAAATTTGCCACAAACTTACTCAGACCTCTTGTTGACATAAAAAGCTTCACATGCCCAAGGAGATGTGGTTGGCTCAATCAAACCTTCTTCTTTCAGCTAGTCAAGTTCTTGAATTGCAAGAACAAGTTGGGAAGGAGGCATGCCAGGATGATAAGCCTTGGTAGGATGTATGTCCTCATTAAGCTTAAAAGGGAGCTTAATGAAATAATCCTTATTAAACTATAATGGGCTACTACACTTAGCAAGGAAAGTTGTATGGTTTTCTACGTAACAATTTTGAATAAGTATAGTTCGCAAGTTTTGGATTAGAAATGTAATCCCTAAAATTTTGGTATTGTAATACCCAAAATTAGAGTAAAAAAAATTACCGTTCAAATATATAGTTACTGTTCAAATATACAGTTACTGTTCAAAAATACGATCACTATTTTGTCGGCAGACAAATTAAGAATCGGCGGTTACTATAGCTACAGTAACAAACTATTAGCTACTGTTCAGTTTCGTTTTTTTCTGCCAGAAAAATCTATATAAACCCCACCCTCCCCTCATTCTGAAAATTCATTTCAGCAAGAAAGAAATAATTTTCTTGCGTACTCTCTTCTCTTCTCTTGTTCTTCAGTTGTTTTAGACAATAAATATAGTAGTAGAAATGAGAAAACCCCAATTTTTGCATAACAGTAATAAAGATCTATTGTTGAAGCAATTGGAGGGTTCTTCTGATTAAAGCAGGTATAATGACTCTGCTCTAATCTCTATTTAAGATTGAAGATGTCGTCATTCATTTCATTACCCATACATAGTCTATTATTCATATATACGATTTTGTTCATTGTTCTATTTAGTACTGTTCATATATACAGTATTGTTCATAGACAGTGATTATATCACGTTTTCAAAACGTAGATCCCACAGACTGATAGGCAAAATCTTGGAACAAGGGGGAATAACAACTTACAGATTGAGGTGGACGCGATTACTCTACTCTCTAGTATTATTTGAATTTTGATGTTAAATATGTGATGTTTACATTGTTTGAATGCCTAGAAATATTCAAGAATATTGATTTGATCATTTTCATTTATTTTTAATTTATATTGCTTATGACCAAGAGAGTATGCTCTGTAGTTGCGTCTTGTACAATTTTCTACATCAGAAATTGAAAGTCATTGTTTTCATTTATGAAAATATTGATTTATGATGTCATACTGATAGAATATTTAAATATTAATGAAATATTTATTATGCTATGTACACAAAAATAAGATTAAATGAAGATTTCAACCACGTACCGGCGCGAGGACAAACGTCCTTCGTGTATGTTCCATGCAGAAGTAGAACTGGTTGTCGGGATTGACACTAGAGTGGACTGGGTTTCAAGAATGATCGCACTTCACAGAGAAGGGTTTAAGTTGAAGATTGATCTCTTTCCCCAAATCTGGAGCACAGAGGTTAACCCTTTCGATCTAATTAATGACTAATAGATGATAAGTGTTTGAAATGCCTAATGGATGATAAGTGTTTGCATGTTTAGTGCTTGATTTAAATAATGTTATTGATGTACTGTGTATGATCCACTAGGCTCTTAAGCTCACCCCCCTCACTCTTATTCAGGTAACTACCGAAGACGTTGTTCCTGCACATAAATGTAAAAATAGTCGTCCATGGTAGTGTGATTCATAGTATGAGGATATTAGAAAATGAACTGTATTATAGGGCATATGACCCACCATACTTGATCATGTCAGTCGTTGGTCATTGTAACACCCCGCCTCCCAAGTCTCATCTTCCACGTCATCTGACGGTTCAACTTTCTTTGATCAAAAATCTTGGAATGCTCGGGAGACGGGCCCATGCTACATTTTCTTCTTCTTATACCTAAATCTATTAGGGTCGTTGTGCACATTAGTCTATATACAAAATGACATCATAATAAATGAGATTCTTCATTTATTCATTCGAAAATTCTGAATACATTGGTCTATTACAGCGAAAAATACATTTAAAACTAAAATACATAATTTAGTTTGGGCCTATGTGCCCTACATTGAAATAAATAAAAATTTTCAATAGATAAGCCTCATCGTAAGCTGATTAATTCCCTGAGATGTGAAAAATAGGGTGTGAGCTAAAAAGCTCAGTGAATCATTCCATCTATTTAATCCATTATTTCAACCAGACAATGCAAGCATATCAAACACTTTCAGCGATTAATTCGATTCAACCAATATATTAATTCAGTCGTAATTTTTGACCGAACAGGAATACCCTCTGTGCTCCAAATTTAGGGAGAGAGATCAATTCTGAAACTCAAACTCATTTCTAGTAGAATCATTCTTGAAACTCCTTCCATGCTGGTGTCAGTATTGACAGCCAGTTCCAATTCTACATGGAACACTGAAAGTCCCTCGTACCAGTATGTAGTTGAAACCTTATTTAATCTGATTTTTTGTGTGCAAGAGCATAATAAATAAATATTTTAACAGTAATTAAATATGCAAACAGTATAACATGATATATCAATAGAAGCACAGATTTTCGATTTCTGATGTAGAAGATCGTACGAGACGCAACTACAGAGCATACTCTCTCAAACAGGAAAAACGACTTTCGATTTCTGATATAGAAGATCGTACAAGATGCAACTACAGAGCATACTCTCTTGGTCATGCAACATGATAATTGAATGACATAAATGCAAAGAACAAGAATAAAAACAAAAAAAAATCAAGCTAACCAAACAAGCAAGCATCATCTAAGTCAAAATAATAAATTAAAAGAAAGGAAAGAAACTCACCTCGAGATCGCTTTCTAAATTATTTGTAGCACTTCGTGGCTATTACTTCACGAACTATTTAGAATAGCTCAAGCAAAGAAGAATTAAAACTAAGGTTGCTAAGAAGGAGGCAAAAAGAGAAAGCAAGAGGAATTTTGAATGAAATGGGTGGAGTAGGGGGGTTTATATAGGGCCCTCTTCTAAATAGTGTTTCTATCTTTCCAATGTGGGATTATCACTTCTTACATATGCCCACTTTAATATCTCAACAAATGAGATATTTCATTCATGAATGTATTTTCTTAACACATTACTTCTCTATGTATATTACCATCATACTAAACGAAATATTATTTTCATGAGTGCATCTAATTAATACTTCATACACAAATGACAAAATTAAAGAAAACATTTATTGAAATTAAAGAAATATTTCATTCATGCGCATGTCCCTCCGGATATTATGGCTTCTATCTTTACACTACCTGTTGAAATTAAAGAAAACATTTATTACAAAATTCTAAATCAGCTCATTATAGATGGCCTTCTTAAGGCCCTAACCCGCAATCATGGCATGTATTTTGGCCATATTCCACATCCCGTAAAGTCTTATTTATTTCCATTCCTAATCATTAATTTTTATAACTTCCCAAAAAAAGCCTACTGCTTCTTAATGCATATTTTAAGATCTTGGTTGATTGGATTCTCTCTTGACAAACATCTTTTGTATGTTTATCTCTTTTAGTTGAGACCCCCTCTCCATGAGCTAGGACTGATCAAACTAGGTTCTACAGGTCCTTATTAAAATTTGTCACCCATGAGCAATGGCTAGAAAGCCTAGTTGAATGGCCTCAAAGGTTTCTTACCACCACCTTTTTTGCACCTCTGGCCTCTGAGCACAAGTTTACTAGCATTGGCGATGATCCCATTGCAGCAGTAGAAGAAGTATGTTCCTACCAAATCCTTTGAGGATATCGGAGATTACTCTTCTTCAATATCCACAGTCACGACACTTATCCAGGTTTTCTTCCGGGCTAAAGACATAAATTCTTTATGCCCGTTGAAGCTCCATATTAGCCCAACTTCCACCAGTTTCAATATTTTCAACAAGACATGATCTGTTGGAACGATACCACAGGAACCACGAATTGGCCCAGACCCACACCACCTTACCATTCTGGGCTTCTGTATGGACGTGCAGGCCTTAGTGAACTCGAAAATCACCTTTTGGATATTTTACATGTGTTGATGGATGAATATCTTCTAAAACATCCCTCTCATCTTGAAGATGTCAATCGTGCTACTACTGCCCCACTATGGCTTACCAACTCATCCTCTTCAGACGATGATTATATATATATATATTAATTATGTTGGATTAATTTGTGGTTAGATTGGGCTAGTTATGAAATACAGACCCGACTCAAACAAGATTATGTTATAATTTTTAAGACTCAATCTAACTTAACTCAATTTTATATGTAAACCAAAGTTCATTTAAATCCAAAAAGGCTTAGTTGGTCAATAGAGCAAATGCTCCTTTATTTTGTATTCTTCTTTGTTTTTTTTAAAGAAGTATGAATCTTATACTACTTCTTGAGTGTAAGTTTCTTGCATTTTAAGAAGTGTTTGAATTGAATTATATGACATTTATTATTGTAAGTAAATCTCTCTCTCTCTCTCTCTCTCT
>JAJIYU010009237.1:0-17261 GCA_030144865.1 Tinospora cordifolia | reverse complement strand
TGAGCCTACAATGTATGATTTGAACTTGTCACAAGCAAAAACAATAGCTAGCAACTCTTTTTCAGTGGTTGTGTAATTCTTTTGAGCATCATCTAATGTTTTGCTTGCATAATAAATGGCTCTGAACATTCTAATCACTAGCATCACACATGATTTCGAATGGTTGCCCCCAAACTGGTGTTGACATTATTGGAGCAGTTGTCAAGAATTTCTTAAGTGTGTTAAAAGCATCAACACACTAAGCAGTGAAGATAAATTCAGCCTCCTTTTCCAACAACTGGCATGGAGGACAAGTTATGTGAGAGAAGTTCTTGATAAATCTTCGATAAAACCCTGTGTGCTCTAAGAAACTCCTCACCTCACGCACTATGGTTGGTGGTGACAAATTTTCTATGTCTTGAATTTTTGCTTTGTCAACTTCTAGGTCATTAACAGAAACTCTATGGCCCAACACAATGCCTTTCCGAACCATGAAGTAACATTTCTCCCAATTTAAGACTAGATTCTTTTCTTCGCCCCGGGAGAGAACTCGTTTCAGATTGTGGAGACATTGTCCAAATGTCTCACCAAACACCGAGAAGTCGTCCATGAATACCTCCATGATGTCTTCAATCATATCAGCAAATATTGCCATCATGCATCGCTGGAACGTTGTTGGTGCATTGCATAGGTCAAATGGCATTCTCTTAAATGCATAAGTGCCATATGGACAAGTGAAAGTAGTCTTTTCTTGATCTTCTGGCGCAATGACTATTTGATTATATCCAGAATATCCATCCAAGAAACAATAGAAATCATATCCAGCAATACGATCTAGCATTTTATCCACAAAAAGTAAAGGGAAATGATCCTTACAAGTTGCCTTGTTTAGCTTTCGATAATCTATGCAAACTCGCCATCTTGTTGTTGTTCTAGAAGTTATGGACTCTCTTTTTTCATTTGTAATCACAGTCATTCCCCCTTTCTTAGGCACAACATGAATAGGGCTAACCCATGGTGAATCTAATATAACATAGATGATTCCAGCTTTAAGCCACTTCATAACCTCTTTCTTCACCACTTTTTTCATAATTGGATTGAGCCTCCACTGATGTTCGACTGTTGGTTTGTGTGAGTCCTCCATTAAGATTTTATGCATGCAAATAGCCGGACTTATCCCTTTGATATCTTCAATAGTCCATCCTAATGCAGATTTATGTTCCTGTAACACCTTTAGCAACTTTCCTTCTTGAATAGGTGCAAGTGATGAAGAAATAATAACTGGAAGTGATTTGCTTTCATCCAAAAATGCATATTTTAAATGCTCCGGCAGCTGTTTCAACTCCACTTCCTTAGGATGCTCTTGAACACTTTCAGATGACTAATTTTTAGGCAGTTGTTCCTCTTTGCTGTGTAATTCTAGTGTGCTTGCTTCTAAAGCTAGCACTACAAGCTGCTCTTCTTCTGTCATAACTTCAGGAAATGTCAATGAATGAGAGATGCTTCCCACCAACTCATCATGTGAGCTTAGTGCCTCTACTACCTTGCTAATGCAGGAGTTTAGGATTTCCACCTTGTTGCATTCATGTAGGTCACTAGGATATTGCATTGCCTTGTACAGATTAAAGATCACCTTCTCATCATTAACTCTTAGAGTTAATTCTCCCTTGTGTACATCAATGAGAGCATGCCCAGTAGCTAGAAACGATCTTCTAAGGATAAGTGGTATTTCACAATCTTCCTCCATGTCTAGAAACACAAAATCCACTGGAAATATGAACTTATTTACCTTAACCAACACATCCTCAACCACTCCTTTTGGATATGTTAAAGATCTATCAGATAGTTGAAGAGTGATGGTTGTTGGCTTGATTTCTATCATTCCCAGCCTTTTACATACTGTCAAAGGCATTAGATTTATGCTTGCTCCAAGATCACATAATACCTTCTCAAAAATTTCAGACCCAATGTTGCAAGGTATAGTGAAGCTACCTGGATCTTTTAGCTTTTGAGGAAGCTTCTTCTGTAGGATTGCACTGCATTCTTCAGTGAGCTTGACTGTTTCAAAATCCTCCAGCTTCATTTTATTGGACATGATCTCCTTCATAACCTTTGCATAGTTGGGCATTTGTTGTAAAGCTTCAGCAAATGGAATGTTTATATAGATTTTCTTAAACATATCCAAAAATTTAGCAAACTGTTCATCCATCTTCTTTTTCTGAAACCTTTGAGGAAAAGGTAAGGGTGGAATTTTAGAAATTATGCTATCTTGATCTGCTCTTTCTTTGGCCTTCTCTTTTAATGATGTCGGTTCTTCATGTTGGCTTATGGATGACTTTGGCTCAGCTTTCATTACTTGGATTTGGAGGACCTACTACCTCTTTGCCGCTCCTTGTAGTAACCGTCTTGCAGCTCTCCTTTGGATTTACTTGAGTATCACTTGGAAAAGAGCTTCGCTACTGGTTTGACACTATTTGTGCCAATTGTCCCACTTGTGTTTCCATATTTTTAACAGTAGCATTAATGTTTCCAACCTGAAGTTTAATTCCAGAAACTCTTGTGTCATTCTTATCAACCCTACCAGTCAACTCTCTGAAGAATCTTGAGTGAATACTCATCATTTCATCAAGTTTATCCTCCAAGGATGGCTTCTTATCTTGCAAAGGTTGTTGATTGACAAATCTTGGAGGCATTTGAGTATTTCTGTTATTTGCATATGAGAAATTCTCATGGTTTCTCACACCCGGATGGTAATACTTTGGTACATTATATACCCCAGCTGGTGTTTGATACCCATTAAATTTATTCATTGCATTCATCTGTTCAATTGAAGCCTCTTCATGAAAAGATGACTTGTTTGCTTCAGCAATGGAGTGCACTTATGATGTTGTTGAAGTTGTGCTCCACTATTCTTCTCTTCCACCAAATTCAACCGATGGGTCATTGCTGCAATTTGGGCATGCAAGGCACTGATCTCGTCAACTTCATGAATTCCCACTCTCTTAGCTGTACTTCTTTCTATTCCATGTCCATAAGTGTTAACTGCCATGTCCTCAATCAATTGAGTTCCCTCTGTGGTTGATTTCCCCATCAAAGATCCTCCAGCTGCTAAATCTACCACGGCCCTTGTGGGCGGTGTAAGTCCGCTATAAAACATTTGAATTTGAAGCCAAGGTAGATAACCATGTTGTGGGCAACGCCTTAGTAGGTCTTTAAATCTTTCCCAAGCCTCATACAAAAATTCAAACTCAGATTGTCTAAAAGAACTTATCTCCCCTCGCAACTGATGTACTTTGGTTGGTGTGAAATACTTTTGTAGAAACCTCTGACCCATTTCTTCCCAAGTTGTGATACTTCCCGGAAGCAAGGTTTGCAGCCAGCTTTTTGCTTTATCCCTCAAAGAAAAGGGAAACAGTCTCAGCCTAAGCTGATCTTTAGTTACTCCATGAATTTTTATAGTATCGCATATCTCCATGAAAGAGTTTAGATGTACCATTGGATTTTCCACAGCTAAACCTCCAAACTGTTGCTGCTGCACCATGGTGATCAAGGACGGTTTCAACTCAAAAGTGTTTGCATTAATGGGTGTCCTTGCTATGCTTGAGTAGTTGTTGTTTAACACCGGTTTGAAGAAATCCCGCAATGGTGCCTCTCCATTGTTACCAACACTCGAACTACCGCTTTCAGCCATGTTCCATGCACGCTCTTGAGCCTCCAACCGATCTGACTGATTATTTTCAATAAATCTGGATTGTAGGTGTCACAAGGACGTTCACTTATACAAGCCTGAAACACACAAACGCAAACAGATCAAGTGTATTCAATGTATTCTTTAGTAATGATAAGATAAATTAATTAAAATGTAATAATAAAATAAGATATTGTCTTGCCTAAAACCAAACCAAATTCAACTCGTTTTAAAAACCCTAACACGGTTTAATCCCCGACAACGGTGCCAAAAACTTGTTAGCAACCCTGCAAGTGTACGAGATCGCAGTAGTAATAACCGGTAAGACCGGGTATCGTCCTCAAGGAAGAAAGGGTTGCTAAAGATTTCTAATCTCAGATTTACTATTGATCACGGTTTTATCAAGACTAGATTGAATTTGGTTGAATTAATTTCGATACTATAAACTGATCTAAACAAAGATAATAGTTAAAGTTGAAAATTCAATAGATAAACATGTCTAGGATAGTGAATGCCGCTGCTTAGTTTGTAAATCTTCGTTGTAGTTATGAATTAGCTAATCTATGAGCTATAGCATCAATGGTTGAAATCCTTTCCCAAGGTATTTCGACACTCACTAGATTTGTTTTGTTAAACCCTCTTCCGAGGCGTTCACTCAGCAATCTATGTGTTTTATCCAAAAATCCCAGTGCAACTCCCTAGATTTGTCAACAATCTCTCGATTAATCAACTGGTCTAAGTTCTAATTGTGATTTCCACCCTTTAGGCTTCTCTCCCGAGATAGACCAAAGTATTAAGTTCAATACATCTATGGCCAGTAGACATAAGGCTTTAAGTCTACACAACAAGGAATAGAGTCTATAACTCAATAACGACAATTAGATATTACAAACCATGCTTTGAACATCACATCCCAGACAATAAAACTGATTAGCTAGACAAGAATTCAAAGGAAATCATCAAATTAAATTCAAAGAAGCAATACATACTCAAATCTCTTAAACAATCTTCAATTTTTCAATAAAAACCTAGTTTTTCATGCCCTAATAGCTGTCACAGTGATTCTTCCTCGATCTTCCGTCCCCAGGACTCTAATTACCCTTTTCTATTTATAGACCCGCACTAAAAAACCTAAAAAATACGAAAATCTCACTAGACAATCGAGTGACCGCGATCCATGATTTTGATGTCAAAAACCCAGGAATTCTTGCAGTCTATCCATCGCGGTCTGTAGAGTTTCTGTGCAAACCACATTCTGGTGACCGCGGTCTCTAGTTTATGGACCGTGATCACCAGTACTGTATGTGTTGGTTTTGTTCTTCTGTGGCTACTGCGGTCTTCAGTTCTTGGACCGTGGTCTACTGGTATTTGCTCTTGATTCCATCTCCTATTTGCCTCCTTCTGATGCATTCTTCTGTGTGCTTCAACCTATATCCTGCAATACATGCAATTCCTTTCCCAGACATCATTTTCTTATAGAAGAATATCAAAACTATAGTAAACAAGGCTTAAAAGTTATTAAACAATGTAAATCCCTAACTACATGCAACTATTGTTAATTATGCAATTCTTTACTTCTATTTTCTCTTATTTCCAATAAAATGCATCATTTTGCCTATTCTAATGTTTGTTTACTATGCAACTAACAATAATCAAATGTTAGTGTATAAAACATAAAAATAAAATAAAAAACTCCATGGTTGAAAAAGAAAAATAAAATATTGGTTGGAAAAAAAAAAGAAAAAAAATTTACATTGGGTGATTGAAAATATAAAAACAAACAAATAAATAAATAAAAATAGAATCAAACAAAATACAAAACAAATGTACTTTGATTTTGCACAAAAAAAAAAATTCTAGAAATTGTGCTCATGATTTGGATGAAGAAAACAGGGGAAAATTCTAGAAATGGTTGGAAAAGTCACGAACCAAGAGAGAAATCCAGATTTTGTGAAAAGGGGCGTTCATGGTGCGACGGATAGCAATCAAAATCCAAAATATTCTGGTTCGTGGGTTTCTAAATCACGAACTAGGAGCTGGAAATCTAAAATCAATGAAGAAGATGAATGTGATTTTGAGATATGTAAATCACAAATAGGGGATTAATGGTCATTCTTGGCCATGATTTTTTGGTTTTGGGGACGAAGATGTGCAGCAGATGGGTTTTGATTTGAGCATGTGTGTGTGGGTTGCTTGATGTTCGTGAAGAACGAAGAGAGGAGGAACTACCGGGCCTTGTTGTAGCTAGCCGTGAAGATGAATGAAGAGCAGAGCTGGTCCATGAAGAAGAAGGATAACGAAGCAACTATTGTTGCCGATTGAAGTTGGTACGTTTTGAGGTTCTAGGGCATCATTCAAGTAAAGAAGAAGAGGGTTTCATTTTAATTTGGGGTTTTCAATGGGTTTCAGTTGGACAATGAGCAGGGGCGATTTGGTGAGTGTATGGTGCAATGCGTGTGTGTTGATCATGAAGCATAAACGAAAAAAAAAATCTGCTGGTGTTTTTTTTTTTTAATGAAGAAGATGAATGTGATTTTGTGATGTATGTGTATGTGAGGATCGTGAAGCACTAATGGGAAACTAGAATTTCTAGTTTGTGAATGGTTTGTGAGTGGTTTGTGAGTGCTGACCATGAAATGATGTAAACCATGAAGAAGGTTGTTGTTGTGTGTGTGAGGCAAAGAACAATCATGGTTGCTGGTGGTGATTGGAGTTTTGATGCTGAAACGAAGAAAAAAGAAGATGTGTTGCAACTTGGAAGAATAAAAATCAGCCATTGTGATTTTAGTTCCTACTGTAGGACGACGAACGAGAGAATGAAGATGAAGGTACTAGTGCATGAAAGAAAGAGTTGAATGTGATTGTGTTTAGTTGCAAATTGTTGGCTATGATGTACAACTAGTCCGTGAAGAAAGAAATTGAACATTTCTAGAAATTCGGTGTACTTTTGATGAAGTAGATTGAAACTGCGTACATGTCGCTATTGAAGAATGACGAATAGGCGACGGATAACAAACGATCTGAAAGGTAAAATATTTTAATTTTTGATTTCAAAATTTTGATAGTTTTAAATTTATTTTTAGCGATTATGAATGAGAAAAAAAATGAAATTTAGAAATTTAAAACCTTTTTTAATATTTTGATAAAAATATTATTATGATGCATGTAGATTTTTTTTTATATAGATATTTGGAAATAATAATATTGAAGTTAAGGGGCTCAAAATTTTTAGAATCCTAAATTAGAAAACGTTGCAGATACAATCCTAATTTAATTAGGAGTGATTTTATATAATAAATGAAAAAAAATTAGAAGTCTAAAATTTAATTATCCAAATTTGTTGAAAACGAAAATAATAATAATAAAGAAACTTTTAGAAGTTAAAATCTTTTATAAGAAAAGAATAAAAATTTTAGACCTTGAAAAACTAAATGTGTAACATTTAGAAGTCTTATTTTGTTCATAACTAAATTAATTATGATATTAATAAATTATTTAAATTTGTGAAGATTCAGTTATTAAAAATCTAATTTTATGAAAAAGCTTGGAAATAAATTATTAAAGTTTTAATTTCAAATTAAGAAAATTTAGATGACTTAGAAATTATTTTAATTAGAATATATAAAACTCTAGAATTTAGGAATAATCCAAAATTAGTTGAAACTGAGATCTAGACTACATAATTATTTTAAAAATTATTTAAGTTTAAAAATAATTTGAATAAGATTAAAAGTGAATTAAGAAATTAGTAAATCTCATTAATTGTTGAATTACAGATTTTACATTTTAGAGCATTAAGCATCTCGAAGGAAAGCAAAGTCGCCTTGAAGATCGGCAGAATTAGGTGTGCGTGATTTGCTTGCTCATACATATTATATGAATTTAAAATTCAAAGCATTTGTTTGAAAAGTTCTAGGTTATTAGAATTTTATTATGAAATTGATTGAAATTGTTTGGTATGCTTGAATGATGTGTGATGAACGATTATTTAATTATTGCATGCATGAATAGAAAAACATGCACTTAGACTTCGTCATTTATTCATGTAAACTATCATTTGCCATAGCATGCATTATTCGATTAACTTTCTATTATTTTGTGTAATGCTTGGAGTGATTGAATTTGATTGTAAAACTAAAATAAGATGAAGGACTATTAAGAATCCATGTACCGGTCTATAGACGAGCCTGAAGCGGATTGAGGTGGTATCTCCTATATGCCACCACTTGATATCAACGAGCCACAAGGTGGATTGTAGGTATTCCTAACCTTAAGCTACCTGCGATAGCTTAAAGTCTTTGGGAGATAGTACGAGCTGTAGTAAGTACACTCTCTTAGACTGTGATATTAAGATATGACTGATTTTAGATAGTACTTGAGGCCTTCTACGATTACGATTAGATTAGATCACGAGGAATACCGAGAGGCATCTCAACTCTCTTCCGATCTTAGACTTCGACCAAAACTAAATGAATGTTTAAATGCCTAATGTTTGAAAGTGCTTGTAATGTTTCGGGTTTTGATCTGTATAATGCGTGTGATATGTAGGAATGATCCACTAGGCTTTTGAGCTCACTCCCATTTTATTTTTTAGGGACACCTAGATGTAGTACACAACAATTTACGCCAGAAGACTTACACTCAGATCAGACACCTCATGGGAGAAGTCGACCGGGATAGGTGGCTTTGGAGGTCGTATTTTATTTATCTCTACTGAAACGATTTTCATGTATTTATTTTGGTTTTAAATTTAGTTGATCAGATTATTAAACAATATTACATGTTTAACAACATTCTATTATAATAAAAGTTTTTAAGTGATTTCGCTGTGAGATTTATAATTTATAATCTAATTTAAGTTGTCTTATTTAACTGTGGAAATCCGATGAATGTATTGAGAAATTATTTTGATCTTTTGTTTTGTGCGAAATGTGCTTTGAGATATTTCTCTGAAAACTACTACCTGACTAGAAATTTAAATTGAAGAAAAAGATTTTAACAAAAGATTTTAAGTGGCATCTTGATTCTCAACGGCGACGATCTACACGTTAGATAACACGTGACAAGAGGTCCAAATGAAAATCGAGATGTTACATTTCTACTTTATGGTTTTTTATCGGCCAGAGGGTTGACTTGGTCAAATTTAGTCAAACTTGGTCAATTGGTCAAACTTATTTAAATTGGTAACATGATCATTTTTTGTCAAATTCAGTCAACATGGGGTAAATTTGGTCAATATGGGGTAAATTTGGTCAAAATCCCCTATTGCACAATAGATTTCACAATTTTTCTATGATTACACTGTGAATCAAATTCATGTGAAACTTTCCATATTTGATTTAATCTATTAAGGGTTCAACAAAATTTCATTTTGATAATTTTTGAGTTTTTTTGATATGGTTTCAACTTGCACAAAGTGACATAATGGAATCTGTCGAAATTCTAGACAACAATGACAAAGTCACTCGTTTGCCATACCTAACCTCAATATTCTGGGACACCAAGTTTTTTCAACATTCTCAAGTGTCCCAATAATGCACACACCAAATTTCATGTCATTTGGGCAGGTCCAGGTACTTTTAAAAATTTGTGAACAACTAGCTGAAAATAGGGCATGATAACAAAAACCTAACAATTTAATTTTTTTTGCCAAATCTAACATTTGCCATCTATTTAGTTATATTCCTTAATGCTCTTATCGGAAAGAACAGTATGTTAATCACCAAATATACTATTTGACTCATTTGAAACAATGGCTAAACATCATCTAACCAAGATTGCAAAGTATACAACTAGAACAACCCTTCCATGACATGCAAGCAAACTAGCATGACAATTCTCATGACTCCGACATATATAACTTAAACCTTAAGTGTAATTGTAATCAAGAACTCTAATTTACAACCTACCAGGATGTAGAACATCCATGAAACTATATAAAACCACCATCAGATTAAATGTACAACAACTCACATCCTTGTACAAACCATAGTTTACAATTTCCTACCATAAACATAACTTGATCATCACATTCAAGTCAAGCCACAATTTCCTAGACATTTACATCATCAAATCACACCAAATAAATGGGTTTATACTTTTCTTGAGGGTGTTTCAAAAGGCTACAAGACTTGCCTCTCTTCTTAGTTCAATCACCTTGGTCCCCCAACTCAAGATTACAAGATTTCAATTCTCTTCAAAGCTGGACATCTCACTACATAGGGGGAAAATCATCATGATCTCATCAAACAAGAAAGATTGCCTCAATTTAATGATGTAGGGATGTTTAGGATAGAGTTTTACCTCACATATATGAGCATCAAGTGCTGGAAATCATCCAAACATCATGATCTCTTCACCATTCTTATCTCTTGAGCGTGTCACCTATGTTGAAGAGTTTGGTGAGCTCTTTCACTTTGTCTCTTGGAACTTAGTAAAATTCCTTCTCAATCACCCTTAATCCAAGCTACCTCAAGGTCTCTAATGGAGTTGGGTTTTTGATTTTTTTTTCTTTCTTTTACAGCATGGTTGAATGAGGAAGAAGGCTAAGTGGGTTTATAGATAGATTTAATTTGTGCTAGTGAACAAGACACTTCTTGTCATTTGACTCACACTTTAGGAACATTATAATGGCAATCCATGGGATGCCCAACTAATAAACCAAATCATCCACCAACTAATCTAAATTTCTATATTTTTTAATTAATTAGTGAAAGATATCATATATCCTTTTTTCACTAAATTTTTGGCCTCTATGTATTGTTGGGAATCAATTTATTTATTTATTTATTTGTTATTTTATTTTTGCTAATTAATTTGAACACATTTAATCACTAATGTCACACCCATAATTAAATGTAAATTCTAATAATTAAATATTTTTTTCTTAATTTCTTTAAATTTTTATAATTTCATCCAATTAAATGTAGAATAATTGAAAAGTTAGCAAATTGAACATTTATATCCACTTTTGAGTCCAATTGATTTCTATAATGTTTCTAGCACTAAAAAATATTTTTTTATTTGTGTTTTATTTTAAATTTTCTCAATTAACTTCAATTCTTTCAATTAAATGGGTAAATTTGAGAAAATTCATATATTTTAATTAAAAATCGAATAAATACATGAGAGTGTATTATTGAATCCATTAACTCGGTGCACAAAAATATAGGTCGTTACATATCCAATGTCAAGTACGTCCAATAAGTGATTTTGTTTCGATCCTATGAAACTTTAGATTTTAGTTAATGTTCTTCATGGCGATAGTTTGAATAGACGATGTTACTTAAAACCTAAGTACTTTGAACTTATTGTGCTTTCTTCTTGGCGATAATCCATGCAGGTGATCTTACATGAATGTTTGAGAATTGTATGCTTATTATGCTTTCTTCTTGGTGATATTTTTAGCATGTAATCCCACTATGACCGTAGGGTAACCTAGACCTCTTTAGGGCCTTCTTGGCTATAATATGCGCAGGTGATCTTATTGGAACCCCAAATATACTACTTGAATCTTTAGTTAACAAAGTGTATTGAAACTTAATTATTTCATTAATACAAAATAGTTTACAATCATTCACCAATTGTAAATTTTAAGATGTTTTGCATTCCTAGGCTTCCCATGCTTTGACCCATTAAGGTCCTTAAGCTTGCAAATTCCATGACCCAACATCATTATTTCTTGGTAGTATCCCTCCCAATTAGGATTGAGGACCTTTAACCTTAGTTCCTTCATGTTTAGCATTGCTTTTCAGAGTACCAAGTCTGCTACTTTGTAATTCATGCCCTTGGAATCTTAATGCCTTGTCATTCTATCTAGTAAGCGGCTACTAAAATGTGTGAGTCATTTATCTTTATTTCTAATAGGTTAACATGGCTTTGGAGCCCTTCTATATTCTATTAAGTGTTCCACTAGTTAACAATGATCAACCACAGTTAGACTTTGATCAAGTTAATAATAAAGACACATCAACCAACGATATTCAAAAAATTATTGTCAACTCAAAACAATTGAATTAGCCGACGAGCTTCACGTCAAAATGCTTGGAATGTCACAAAGATTCGACGAAAGGCTAAGAAGTTCATTATCATGGTAGTGTATCATGGTACTACCTTGATGGTCCAAAATCACCTTTTTGCCTCAAGATTCTTATTGATCTAAGGGCTATCCCTGAGCCACCCATACACCAATGTCTAAAGGGCATGTGGAACATCTAAACAATGCTAAGATCTCACAAAAATGCCCATCCATATGCTCATAATCATGGGTAAAACACAACTACTCCACTATGATCATAAGCGGCCAATGAATAGTAACTTTCAACCACTACCACAAGTGTTTTTCTATCTTTTTGAGCATTGTAACAAGCCCACATTAGCGGCTGAGCACCACCATGTACCTATGGAAAGCCACCATAACCCTTTTTGTAACACCCTCGAGTTTTATTGTAAATATGTGCAATTATGGAAATAATACATGTTGGTTGTATAAAAAAGAATAATAATAAATAAATAAATAAATAAATAAGCATTCTTTTGATAAGGAAGGATTTGTATTTGTAGGAAACAATAAGTAAAGTTATGTGTGTGTGTGTGTGTATATATATATATGCATATACATATACATATACACACATGGATGTACATAAGGATGTATAAACATATAAATATGTTGGTATCAAATATAAATAAATGGATTTGTGGGATAAGCAAGGAATTGAGTATTGGTTGTTAGAAAAAATAAATCATGTATGTATGTATGTACGTATGTATGTATGTATATATATGTTGGTGGTAGCTCAAATAAGGGACAACTCAATAGATGAGGTGGTTATTTGAGGATGGAATGAAGATAGGGGCACATATGGGATGTGGTGGCTACATTCTCTAGCTACAATAAATAGATATATAGTTGCACTCTTCTTCATTTCTTTAAGTTCCAGTACAACATACTTTCTGCAACTTTCTTCCTTCATTTTCCTCATTTTGATTAACCATAGCTCATTCATTTCTTCACCAAAAGGGCTGATTTTTGGATTTCGGAAAGAGGAAAAGGAGAAGAGTAACATAGGTGAAGAGCAGTTGCAGTAGATAAAGAATTCTGGATAAGAAGTGAGGGGAATAGAATTTGATTTCAAGGTAAAAGTTGCAGAATTTGTTATCAATGAGGATGTGGAATGGTATAATAGCTTGAATATTGATATGCAATTGCTTGTGAGATAACTTAGGACTATTGTACGAACTGAAATGATAGCCATGAAATGCTAGGAAACCACCCAAACCATGTTTTGAGGGGTGAGACTACTGATAGAAATTTAGTGTTGCTTATGACTCAACACTTAGCCAAAATTCTGGGTTAAGTTGAGTAACAACAAATGTTTAAGTAAGGGGTAAGTCCAAGTTTAAAACCTAAGGTATATTGCTCTGCAAATTCTAGGTTTTTGACCATAGTAAGAGATGTTATGAGGTTCATTCTATAAAAATTTCAGGGGAAAAGCACGGGTAAATTGATTACAATTGATCCGTGAAGAGTGTTATAGAAAACAATTTGACAGTAAGCCACTGTTTTGGCCTAAAATCAAAAATGAAAAAACCTATGTTAGGACTTTCCTATGAGGCTGAATTTCAGTGAGTAGAACCCTCAGATATCCCATTTTCTAGTGTCCCAAAATCATCACACATAGATTCTGGAAGTGGGTCAACAGAACTTAAAATCAAACTCTGTAAACAGACCCTATCATCAGCAATTGCAAGAAATATATGAATTCAGAAACCTTGGAAATTGGTGTCTTAAAATCCTAAATAAATTTGTTTTGGTATTATTTGGAAGGTCCTAATACAATCTGAAAATTTTGGTAGCATTTGGATGACTAAATAGGTCTCGGTAAATGGGAAAAATGATGACTTAAACTAGTTTTTTATTCTGCACAGGGACAAAAATGTAAGGGCCACTGAAAACAATGACTTCCAATGCTTAGAAAAATTAGGGTAAAATTTCAATGAAACTAGAGTGGTTGAGGAGAATATCCACCAAATTTGAAGTCAATTGTATATATAACGAAGTTTTAGTAAATTTCACAAGTCACACTATTATACACTGACCTAGAATACTCCATGCCTAAACTCAAACCTAAGTATATAAGTATGTACTATTGGGTTAATTAGACCTAACAAGGTGGTAATAGATTCTCAACAATGAGAAAACATGTTTAACTTATAAGGACCATTGATCCCAACCATATTATTGACTCTAACTATGAGCCAACAGTGTGTAAACTAGTATAGTTGGCATAGTGAATGTGATCAAGTAATCCTAGGCTCAAGGAAGCATAGGGTTAACAGAGAGGGGAGTAATATTTATCTATCTGTAATACTTTCTTTTAACTTATCCACTTAAGCATGCGCATTCTTTAAGCATTAATCATACATTTGCATTGTGGATTGTTCGTATGTGATGCATAATTTATCATGTTTTATATCTCTTTTGGACTTTTGAGACGTTGTCTAGGTCTGTGGATGAGATTTTGGTGAGCTTACGTGTTGCTGCGGTGACACTAGAGGTAAGCAATAGCCATCAGACATAAGTTTTGAGTTTTAGACCACCTGGCTCATGAGAGTTCTGAGGTTAGACTTATGTGTTTTATCGATATGCGACCACAATCATGTTATTGCTGCATTTATCTTGCCTATGAACATCTGAGCGTGCATCTATATGTTTTCAGAATACTTGCATTAAGTTATAAGTTAGATTTATTATTCACTGAGCTTGTAGTTGTGTTGGGCTCGTTACTCTCTATTACCTCATTTTATAGGTCCTTCCCAATTGGATATGGGGAAAGATGTGCTCAATGAATAGGATTTGATGTGTGGGTTGTGTAGTCTCCTATATATCTCTCCACTTTATTTTGATGTGCTAGTGGATTTCTACCGTGTCTATGGGAATGTATATATATCTTTGAATGTTCAAAATTAAGTTAAATCTTTCACTATGTGTTATTTTTCTTATATATACTGGAATTGGTTAAATCAAGTATGTGTTAAGGAAGAGGCTTAACAGTAGTCGGGTGGGTAGATGAAGTGGTTTACACATAAGGCTATTGTGTCAGTCAGGTCACCGATGGGGTCCTGACACTTTCCACCAACCCTACAAGGCCAACACCCTCCCCATTTGTTTATGAATTGGATGAGGATGAGTTGTGCTCACCCTTTAGCAAAACGTCCTTGTGTGGGGTGTGTGCAAGTGTGAAGAATGTCGATTAAAACGTGAGAGTAAAACATTCTACACATTATTATTTTGTTGTTTTTATTTTCATATTTTATTATATACTAGATATCATTTTTTTAATATAGAAAATCCATAGGATATTAACTATTATTTATGGTTATTAATCATGTACTGTTATTTATATTATAAATTAGAAATTTTTGCATACAACTAAAAATTAGTGTGGTTAATATTTTTTTTGTCACCTGGAATAAAAGTGAATAATTTTATCTAAATTATTTAAGATGTTAGAACAACCCTTAAGATTGAAAAAAAATACTTATTTTAAAATATAGGTGGCCAAAAAAATATTATTTTAAACTTATTTTTTTAAAAAAAAATATTATAAAATATTATTATTTTCTTTAATTAGAAAAAATTCAGAATATAGGTGGCGAAAAATAAGGTTAAAAGTCAAATTATAATATTATAATACACATATATATTGTAAAATACATAAAATAGGAATATAGTATACATCGATATGTTTTATAACTTAAACAATAAAATAATAATGTGTAAATTGAACAATCTAAAAAGAATAAATAATATTTGAATACAAAACAGCAACTAAAAATAATTAAAAACTATTTAAAAATATAATAGCAATATATATTTATAGATTATGGTTTTAGGGTTAAAAAAATAAAATCCTTAATTCATCAAAATTGTATCATTAGTGAAAATAATTATATATATATTTGGTGGTGAAATATTAAAAGTGTAAAATTCTAATAATTAAATTAAAATAATAAAAATTGTAAAAAAAAGTACACTTAAAAATGGATTTAAAGTATTTATAATAAGTATTAAGCCCATTTATCATATAAATTATGCATGATATTTTTTACTAAATTTTAGAAATTAAATTAATCATGTAACGAGCAATAAATTTTTTTTGCAATGATTTTTATAAATGAAAAATAAAATTGGCTAAGTGTGACGACCCATGATTTTGACACACAATTAATGGGGCTAATACATGTATTTTTCTGAGAATTTTTAATGAAAATACGCAATTTTTTTCAATTTATAATCATTTCTTGAAAAAAATTTGAACAATTGGGAAAATACAATTTTGAGAGGAGAATACATGAAATTATAAGGAAAATATAATTTCTGGAGAGATTATGATTTTTTGAGAAGGTTATTAAATTTTAGAGTAATTATTCAATTTTTAGTGTAATTAATGAATTTTTAGGGAGAAAAATGTAAATTTTGGGTAGAATATGAAAAAAAGAAAAAAAAATTTCCCGAATTTCGGTCAGACGGGCTCACGGCTCGTGCGGGCTGAAATCTTGCTTAGGTTCACGAGCCTGAGCCACTTGGGCCACCAGCGCAGGTCCAGGCCTGCGCCAAAATGCTAGGCGCACAGGCCTGTGGCCCTCACGAATTCAAATCGGCATATGGGCTAGCCCATGCGCCTGGCCAGCCCACGCTCCCCTCTTCCTTTTCCCCCTTTTTCTTCTTCATTTTTCCTCCAATTTCTAGCGAATTTCATCAGAAAAATATGTCCATCCATGGTTTTAAGCCACTATTTTGTCCATCCATTCAACCTCTTGAGTAAACCAATACATGGTGACAATAACACACCTTGCATGGAAGCTCATGGGCCACATGGCACTCCCATTTGCTATGCAAGGTGTAACGCCCTAACCCCCACGTTCTTTGAGTTTTGGACAACCACCATTATTTTGACGGTGGACTTAACCAATTGGCGGGTCGGGCCCGTGTTACTTTACAAGCGACACACACTTGACTTTCTATTTTTCAATACCACTTACCTCAGAGTAAATTCAATAGTACAAATTCACATATAATAAAATCAAGACAATTAAAGGTAAAGAAAAATTCAACTTCTTTATTAATAAAAGAAGAAAGTACATAGTTTTCTAATCCAAGAATAACCGTTACATTGTTTATCAAAAGAGATTCATAAACTCAAAATTAAAAATTAATTTTCAGCGGAAGTCTTATTTCAAAATTGGGCAACATGCCCTTACATTGAAAAGAAACTTTTAAGAAAATAGAAACTTGCTAAATAAAAAACTATCTAATTTCCATAGCCTTCATAATTTAATTTCCTGAAAAAAAAAAAGAGGAAGGGGTGAGCGCATAGCTCAGTGGATCTTTCTCAAACAACCATTTTTCAAACTCAAAATAATAGCACATCCATAATTCAAACACTTGCATACATTAGGCATTTCAAACAACCAATTGTAAAGTTGTAATTTAGACCAAAAGGGTTTTTGAAGCCCTTGATGTTCTTTACTAAGTGTCTCCTTAGAGTGAAATATGACTTTTCATAGCCAATTTCATTGGACTTTTGGA
>JAJIYU010009236.1:0-17185 GCA_030144865.1 Tinospora cordifolia | reverse complement strand
ATTATTATTATTATTATTATTTTGGCAATAGCCTAAATAGAACTTAACACAAGCAATCACTACATGAATATTATTGTCCCTTTTTCTACTTATGAACTTGGAACTTTGTTAAAAGTTTGACGTAGAAAAAGTAAAAGAAGAAAGTAGAAGAGCTGAGAACATTGCTTAAGAGATTTGAATTGCCATGCTTCTTATTTCAATTGTTTTTCTTGAATAAAATAGTGTTGGCGTGCTCTTTTTAGCTCTGTCAGCTCTTATATGTTTGTATTTTCAACTCCTCATGTGTGGATTCATGGATAAGGAGTTCTTTTGCATTGTTTTTTCTGTTTAAAGTGCATACTTGCACTAGTGAAGTAGAGACTGCTTCTTGTATGCTTATAGTTCTAGAATGATCCACACATGAATAATAGTTTCTAGCCAAATTTATAAATTCAAAGACGTTTTTGTTTAGATTTATAAGTTGTCATGGACATTAACTACAACTACCTTTTAAATCTTATTTGAAAGTGATACCCTATTTAGATGTACAAAATAGATATCAATGTCAAGTTACTCTTTCTTCAAAGTAGAAAATTATATCTTTCTTATTGTTGGAAGTATGGAGATACTAACACTTAGCCTCTTTGTTAGACCGTGAATGCACACACGGTGTTCTCTAACCGTAACTAGGAACCAATTCCCATTTTGATCTTGACATGTTAGTGGTTTGTAAATGTATTCATGTTGCTAGGAAGTTGGTTACTAGTAGAAGATAGTCACATGTACTTTTGGATAATCAAAGGCGTTAAAAAGAAGAATTTTATGGAAATAATATTTATATGTTTTGTTTGTAATTTTCCTCAAATTTAGTAGATTCTTTCTTTAAAAGATGTCCATTTAACTAATGCAAAAGCTTCTCACTTACTAATGCAACTCAAAAAGTTAGTTGCAATTGACTGTTTATTCATTTAATATTCAATGCTTCCTATCTATTAACAAAAATTAGCAAAAGATCAAATTAGTGTGCTGCGTCTAATTAATTAGTAATTAAATTCACAAGGTGCACAGATCTGCATGGATTGTCGATATTGAAAGCATACAATAAACCACGACATCACTAACAAGTGTATTGAAAACTCAAACAAAGAAAAAACAATTTCGTATTGGAAAGTGAAAAGCAATTACTAAAAAATTGGAAAAATCCTTTTATATGGAAGACAACAAAAATTTTTAACTGTAAGTAGAGATAACCATCATGATGGAAGTAGCGTTTGTCCTAATTAAAAAAAGAAAGAAAGTATAAATAGTCACTTTTAGCCACCATTTGACAATACTAAGAAACTATTTACAACCACATTCAAACAATTAAAAAGATAAATAGAGACAAGTCATTCACATTATTGTAGACACAAAAGCAATTGAATTATAAATTAAGCGAAGTTTGAAAACCCAAGAATTGCTCACTTCCTGTTTATAAGAGGGAAAAAACCGAAGACATAAACGAAGTGATATCGTTAGTCGAGTAATTGTTAGAAATTTACTTTTGAGAACAATAAAAAGATGAAAAGGCAAGAGTCTATCAACAAACTTAAGCAAACCAATATTAGTAATTTTTTTGAAAGGAAACTATAATTATATTAATATAATAAAATTGTTCTAGCCAGATTAGATATCTAGATGGGATAGCAAATTACAAAAACTCTTACCAAAATTATACAATCAAGACAATTTTGTACTAGACTCCTAGGTGGCAAACAAAATTTGGGATCCCTCCCGTATGAGATCCACTAGGCAATACTTGTCCTTGAAGATTCTTGCATTCCTTCCTTTCCATATGTTGTACCAAATAACAAATAAAAGTATGAAACAATACACCTTGCGAGAGTTTGGAAGAATCCTATCTGACCCAATGAAGAAATCCTTTGTAGATGGTGGGGCTATTAATTCTAATTTTGCTTGCCATCTCTGCCAAATTGTAGTGATGGATTTGCACTGGCAAAAGAGACGAGTCACCTCTCTAGCAACATTTGGGCACATACAACAAAAGGAAGGACACAGAGTGCTGTTGGAAAACTTCTTGTGATAATATCTGCACAATTGAGCTTCTTAATGTAGATAAGTGACGGCAAGATCTTGACTTTTGTGGGAACCGTAGTGGCCCAAATGAATGCTGCACTGGTAAAAGAAGGGTGGTGGGAATTAGAGGCAAGTTTATGCATGAAGGACTTAGTGGAAAAGATGTATCGGGAGTCCCTAGTTCATATGGGTCTATCTTCCTCCTCCAAAGGGTTGAAGTGATCTAGTATATTCAAAATATCCGTTGCTTCCCTTGTATTGCTCTCACTTAGGTTCTTGTTTAGATGCAGATTTGAAGCCCATGTAGTTCTACCTTCACGATTGTCATAGACCAAACAATCTGATATAGGCTTGTTATGCTTCTCAAACATCCTATACAAGTTGGAAAATTGCTCTTAAAGCTTGTTTTACCTCACCATGTCTACTCTCATAAAGCCAACGTTTTGCCATTCCCCACTTTTCATCATATGCATGGGTTAAATTTGGGATAGATCTTGTATATTGCTCTCCATGGGGATGTAAATGTAGCCTTGCTAGTGATGTCTGGTTTCCTTCCATTATCTTGTGTCCCATGGATGCCTTATACTACTTTTGCCCACAAAGACTTAGATTTCATGTCACTCTCCAAAGCCACTTCCCTTTTAAGGCTACATTCCTTAGGAAGATATTTCCAATTCCCAAGCCCCCATGTTGTACGTCCCTACACACATTTTCCCTCATTACTAAATGAGAACCATATTCCTTGTCTTTATTCTCCCAAAGAAACCTCCTCATAAGCTTTTTAATCTTTGTGGCTACTCTGATTAGAATTTGAAAGATAGATAGGTAGTAAGTTGAGATTGCTTCTAGTACAACTTTCAAGAAGAGTAACCTTCCTCCCTTACAAAGATAACTCACTTTTCCAACCTTCAACCATTTTCTTCATTGTTTATATGACTGTCTCCCCAAAAGAGGACTTCTTTGGATTTCCTACCATGGGCAAACCTAGATAATTTACTGGCCAACTACCCATGGACAATTTCATCTCAACCGCCTATCTGTTAACTTGGTCTATGGGAACATTAATTTCCATAAGTTGACTTTTACCTTTGTTTATCTTCATTCTTGTTAAAAAAACATAATCTTTGTATAACACTTGTTGCAGCCTATCTATGGCTCTGGTCATTCTTTTTAAATATGAGACAATCATATGCAAACATGGTGTGTGTAATATGGATCTTTGTCTTTGCCTATATAAAAGTCTTCCATCTTCTTAGTTACAACTGCCTCCTCCATGATCCTTGTGAATGTATTAGCCATCAGAGTGTAAAATGGGGATATTGGGTCCCCCTGTGTCAAGCCTCTAGAACCTCTGATCTTTTCCCGTGGCTTCCCATTTATGAAGATAATGAGTAGAGGCCGATCAAGCTTGAAACCATCTCCTCATCTTTCTTCAAACCCCTTCTTTTGGAGGACAAAATCCATGAACCTTCATCTAATTAAGTTGTAGGCTTTTGCAAAATTCACTTTAAGTAGGTGGTCTCCTTCTTATTCAATATATAATCCTCCATGGCTTCATTTGCTATCATTATTGCGTCCATGATTTGCCTGTCCTTTGTAAAGGCCATTTGTGTGTCTCCTAGCACAAATTGTAGCACCCTCCTCAGCCTATTGGCTAATGTTTTGTCTGTGATTTTATATAGACTTGAGTTAAGCTAATTGGTCCTAGGTCCTGTACCTTGATTGAGTTAATTTTCTAATGGATTAGACATATATACATCTCATTCACCATTCCGTCAATAACTGTATGGAACTCATTAAGGTATGCTATGACGTCTCCTGTAATAGTGTTTCATTCCTTTTGCATGAAAGCCATTAGGTCCCAAGGCTTTTTCCCCCTTAAAGTTGAAAACAACTTATGTTATTTCCTCTTCTTCAAAATTTCTTTCCAACCATTTCTTTTGCTCCTTCGATATACCATGCCAATCTAAATTCTATATTCCCTAGGGTGGGCTGCTTTTCTCCTTAAAGAGGTCCTTGTAGTACCCTATTATCAAGTTTTGGAGCTCCTTCTCTTCCTCAATAATTTTCCTTTTGAAATTCTCCATTCGTGTGATAGTGGCCCTTGATTTCCTCAGAGCGAGAATCTTATGGACGTATGTGGACTTCACATCTCCTTTTTTAGCTCAATTTAATTTGACTCTTCATTTGGCCATGTGCTCTAGTCGGCAGTCAACTGTGTCGATTTCTTCAATTATCTCCTTTCTTTTGCTTAGGACGGAATCCTCATTTTCCTCTTGCTCTATTTGATTGTCCAACTTCATTTTAATTCCTCTCTCCTAGCATTGTCCTGTTGTGTCCTTTACTCCAATATTTAATCCTCTCCTTGATACTTTCAACTTTGTCATGAATTCATATACTTCCCAACCTTTGTTGAATCTTGACCCATCCTTGTTGGAACATCTTCTCAAAGTTTGGGTTTTGAAGGCATTCATTTTCAAATTTAAATGGTGATGGCCCTATTGAGCCTTTATTGTGTCAAGTAGGATTGGCCAATGGTTTGAGGTTAAACACCATACTTTTTGATGTGGAAGTCCTTACTGCCACCTCAAGTTAAAAAGGAATCTATCCAACTTTGACATAATTGGTTGATTTCTACCATTGCTCCAGGTTAAGTGTAGGTTCCTTAGTTCTGATTTTTGCAAGGTTATCTCTTGAATCCACTCATCGAAGTACTTCATCAAGCTTGTGATGTTAGTGCAGTTTAATTTCTCTTTCATCTACCTAGCCACATTAAATTCCCTCCCAAGCACCATAGAACTAGACCATGGATGAGAGAGGTGTATTCACCCCTCTTGAGTGTCACAAAGTCCATAGTCCATACGCTACCTTGAACACCAATCTTCAGTATCTATTCCTTTAATTTTAATGGATATGGAGTATTGACCATCCATCTTGTCAAGAGCATCCAATTTTATCAAATTCCACATAGTCACGTCTCTCCTTGAGTTCCCATAGTTGAAAGGTCCAGCAATTTGACAAACCTTTCCGCCATAGAGATGAGATTATTGAAAGATCAATGTTTCTTTTTTTTTTTTTTTTTTTTTTGGTTTCCTGCAACGTGACTACGTCTATTCTGGCTGCACACACTGTTTTCTTGATAGATTTCATCTTTAGGGAGGAGTCACACCCTCTGATGTTCGAGCTACGAATCTTCAGGATGATGAATCAACCCAACCTAGACCCCCCTTTATAATCTCTCATGATTGTTTTTGATAAACCAAACCCTCAAATAGATTGCATGTCCTCCAGTTGGTCCTTGTGTCGTACCATTTGAATTTCCCCCTTATGCTTTTCCATTTCCTTTGTCCTGACATCCCCGCCTTCTTGAGTTTGGTTGTAATGGATTGGGAAACTCTTGTTGCTTCTCAGTCTTTCATGGTTATTATTAGGCGTCAGGGAGACGTGACTTCCTATGGGTTCCTCTATACATCAGAACCCTGTCGGAGAAGAGAATGGAAGGGATTGTTATATAACTTGGCCTACTAAGTCTTCTTTCTTGCCTTTAGTATCATCTCCTCCTTCTTCTGATCAATCTCATGTTCTTCTTCTGTTGTCCTTAGTGGCTTCAACATCATATACTCGCCAAAGCTTGTCTTTGATATAATGTGCTCATTATGAGTAAATCCAAAATCTTTGTAGACAGAATCAGTCATTAGTTCCCAACCATGAGGTGAGTGGAATTCGATACATAAATCTGTTAATAAAAGAATAGAAAAAGCTTTAATTGTGTCACTTAAGTTATAAAAAACTTTTCAAACTGATAGTCAAGGTAGTCCAAGTCCTCATCTGAGTCCTTGTCATCGTGGGCCTTCTTTCTAAATGTATTCATTCCTCCCATTGGGTTAGGGTCATTCGATGTGCCCTATTCTCTTCTTTCTTCTTCCTAACATAGACCTTCAATTGGGGAGTTTTCATGGGCCCTGGTTTTCCTTGTTCTAGGCTATGTTGATCAGACCTTGGTCCTATGTTCGTTCTGGGGGACTTTTATAAAGTCCATCTTCTTCTTTCCCTAGGCCTTGGCCTCACTGCTCATCTTCTCCTTTTTGTTGTCCTTTGTGGGTTCGTGGGCCCAACCTATTTCATCATCCATTGTGTGTGGGTACTTGGTTAGCTTTCGTCTGCTCTTTGCCACCTTGTTAGGGTTTAAGTCCCTCTGCCCTCTGCCACATGTCGTTGGTTCCATCACGACGTCACTATTCAATCTGCTTGCCTGACGAGCACTACGACAACATGCCTATGCCAATTTCCACCATCTACCCCCAAACATATCCTCTTTCATATTGTCCTCTCCTCCATTGCTCAGAGCCTCCACTTTCGATCTTCTTTTTCTGCCTCGATTATTGGAGAATTGGCTTCTGGCAAACTAGTGAATGATTTGGCTATGCAGCTCTGTGATTTCCTTTCAATTTCTAATTATTTTTGCCCAATAATATATATTTAAAGTCTTAATGATTTTATAAATATTAGTTGTTGCTATATTTTTAAGTGATTTTTAAATATTTTTTAAGTGCTGGTTTTCACATTCTAAGATGCCTTCTTTTTTATTTTTTCTAATTTACTCCATTTTATTCAATTTCAAGGTATGTAACATATTTATGTGTATTTCTTATTTATTTCATGTATCATAACATATAAATATATAATTTTACATTATAATTTGATTTTTAATATTATTTCCAGCCAACCAATTTTTTGAAAATTCTCTTAATTAAATATTTTACTAATATTTTTTTAAAATAATTAGTTCTACACATCTATACACCATATTCAAGGCCTATCTATATATGCTTTTATGTATATTTTAATATTTCATTCTATATTCATGTACATTAATATTTTAATTTGATTTTTTATTACATCTCAAAATTAATATAATTTCTTAAACGATTAGAATAAATTATTTTATTTTCAGTTTTCATGAACTAACAATATTAATGCTATTCACTACATCTGTGCATGCATATGTGCATAATCTACATGTTTGACAATGCATTCTCTAACCCAAACCTTCATGGAGGCCTAATTTTATTTTCCAGCAGCATAACTTGCTAGTTTTGACGTGAAAAAATACGTGAGATGATGTACTAACCTCACCATCAACTATTCTACATCCCACACACATGTAATTACCCCTTTTTGTGCATTCATGCATATTCTAACTTTTTTCTATGACATAAGCATGAAACAATCATGATATAAATAATTAATTACGGAATAATAATAATTATAATAATAATAGTAATAGTAATAATAATAATAATAAAATAATACCTTACGTGTTATTTCCCCCAAACGCACAAATTTCCTTATCGGTACTTAACAATCTTGAGAAATGTCAAGCTCAATACATGAGGCTCCTAGAGGTTTGTGGGCTGCTCTTGATCAATATTTAGGTGAAAAACTTAAGGAATTTCTGATCCAAAGGTGAAGAGAAAAGACAAGAAGAAAAAGAAAAAGAAAAAGAGTTGAAAGAGAATATGTTGTGATGGGAGAGAGGTGTTCATGATTTTTTTTTTGTTATTTATTATTTTTTTTTGACACTTCCTTGGCTAATCATTTTCTTTCTCGATTTGGGAGAATGGGAGAATGGAAGCTACGGGATGAGTGGGTTGTGATGATGAGTGTTTCTCATCATCTTTTCCTTTTTTTTTTTTTTTGTTTTTTTTGTGGGGGGGGGGGGGGGGGGGGGGGGGGGGGGGGGGGGGGGGTGTGGTTGGAAGAGGTGTTAAAATTTGATTGTTTTATGATATCTTTATTCAGACATCTTAAAATTTAAATTCTTCTTCTCCCCTAGGCCGTTGTGCACATGGTATAGAATTTGTAGTTTAATTAGGATAGAATTTATAGTTTAATTAGGATATATCTGTTTGTGATTAGATATGGTGAAATTGATTTGAACTGAAATAAAATTTATATTTGAATTGGTTTCCGCCTCTAAATATTTTCATTTCATTTAAGTATTTATTATTTTAATATTATTTTATATTTGTTTATTTTTATATTTATTTTTTTGCGATCTCATGTGTATATTTATTAATCTATTTCTTTAATTATTTTACCAAATAAATCATTTATCAACTAGCTTATTGATCTTCCTTATTTTTCAGGATATTATAAGTATATAGTTAAAATTTACATTATGGACATCTTTCATTAATTGTAGGCACTATTAAACTGCTAAAATTGAATGTTTTCTTGCCTGTTTAATTTGTCTGGAACATAAATTCATTAGTAGTATTCTAATGAATTCTGAGTTTTCTATCCACTCTCTGGGTGCAAATCAAGTTCAAGTTGCCTTTTCAAAACAAAGACCTAAACTAAATATTATAGATGTGGAACATATTATCATTGACAATGTGTTAAATAAATAATCACATTATTCTTTATTTTTTCTTTTTGTATACTAGCAGTTACAGGGAGCATCAATCCAAAAACTCATTTTTCATAAGATTCTTACTTATCTATTGGTTTGGGGTATAAACCTGATTTGAGGCACTGAAAATGGCTGACAAGAAGAGGAAGGTGAGGGAGGAGAGCAACTCCAACAGAAATAGAGCCAAAAGTGGAGGCAATAGGAAGAGTTCTCACTTGGGACACTCACAGAAGAAGACAAAGAATACGGGAAGGAGGATAACTGGTCCTCGTTTACCATCTAAACTTCAAAAGGAGTTCCCTTTCTTGAAGCCAACACATGATCAAAATGATGATGAGATTGATTCAGATGTTGAACAAATACCTATTCATGATGTTTATGAGTATGATGATGAGACCATACCAGAGGAAGAGTCCAAGAAGAATCGAAGATTTGATCCAGTTGATAACCTTGAGTATGAGCTCCCTGAAAACTTTGAGGTTAGTTAACAACTAGTACCTCTTTCTTTTTTATTTTATGGGGATCTTCTGTAATGTTTATCTGCTACAATTACATATTTGAAAAGTAAAGATTCTTCTGGGTTTTTGGAAGGTGTGGATTTTTTGAAATTAATGTTGTTTTTAATTTTTATGTTTTTATTTACATGCAATTTGCAATTGGGGATTCAAAGAATGCAAGAATTTGCGCAAAAGTTTTAGTGAATTTGGACATAAGAACAACTACATACTGCAAACTATAGCACAAATCATGGATCATACGTCAAAGCTAATAAATACAACCTTGTTTAGTCTATCTCAATGTCCATAGCCTTGTGAAAGGTGGTGTAGGAGATGAGCTTATTTTTATTTATATGTTTTTTTGCACTATGGTCCATCTGGAAATTGATGTTTCAAAATTTGGCATTTTTATGTCTTGCAAAGTAGAAATTATGTGTCACTCTCTTATTATGCATCTCATTGATAAGCTAATTTGGATTAATCTAAACAAGTTTTCCGCTCAGTGCTTTGGCTGGCTATGTTGTTAGCGACTATTAGTTGCAGAAAGCATGGGACTCAAAAGCTATAGATATTAGAGAAGGCTCCAACAATGCATAGCAACCTATGATCAACATTATTCATTGAATATGTTATATTAACACATGTTCATCAAAGAAAAAAATAGGAGAAGAAACAATTCGTTGCACATTTAAGATATAAAGAAACGATTACTGTTTCTTATTGATTAATTATAAGTCTATGTCAAAGTCTTCTGCATTTACAAACTTCTTATGAGATTTACTAATATAACTTATCTCTATAAGGACTTGACTTATCTGAGCTTTTTCTCGATTACAAGAAGTCTGCCACATGACTTTGCGCCTTTTCCACTTAGCTCTTTCAGGAACAAAGTCAATTAGTCAACAATTAGTTGACAATTTTTATTATGTAAATACAAGACCAATTATCTAAAATTCTTTTGTAAATTGCATCAAAAAATGTAGCCAGACCCATTAGTAACATTTTCAAATGGATTGAAGTGAAATTAAACTAATTTAATAAACTAATAATCTAAGATATGCATTTTAATGTACCCCACATGAAAAGTAAATAAAGATTTGTTTAGCACTGAATTGTTATTAACAGTGACCAACCCTTTTAAACTAAATAACTTGCATTAGTGGAAATTTAAAATGAATAAAATAATGCATAGACATATATAATTTATAATTAAAAAAAAAAAAACATTGAAACCAACAGTTTTTCAGTTTCCAGATGTGATGTTAGAAGATAAAAAGGAAGAAAACAAAAACAAAAGCAGAGCAAGAGAGAAAGACAACAGATAAAACTTAAAAACTACTCTAGAAAAAGCCTTAAATGACAGAAAAATACATACTAAGTAGACCCTTTGTTTTTTATAATATAATTTAGTATGTAATACATATCCATTAATTATGTGAAGTTTTGCACTCAAGAGCTGACAACACCCCGCATTACATCATATGTTAAACCTTATGTATTTTGGTTTAGGATGAGAACTTGCCATCAGATGATGACGACGATGATGGTGATAATGTTGCAAAAAGGAAAAAGATCAAGGGAAGCTGTAATTTGGATGAGTCAGGTGATGAGATTGAAGAAGATGATGCAAGACATGCAAGGATGCTGCAAGGTATTACAGGAATGCCAGCTGAGGCATTTGAAGGTAAGAAAAATTTCAAAAGCTTCAATTTGTGAGATCAATTTGTCAATCAGCGTTGACTACATTCAAATCTTTACCTTTTTTTCAGGTAGGCAAAGGAAGAAAAACAATTTAGTCATGTCAGAAGCTTATCCTGAGTCTGAATATAATCCAAGTCGGGGTGCACTAGATGGTAATGAACAAATTAGTGTTCAAGATCTTTTGGATCCTCTCCAAGAGAAACCAATCTACACGGAGTTTAGAAAGAAAATGCATCAATTAAGTAGAAAGTCCTTGACTGTTCAGCCTCCCCTTCCAAAAGTAGTATGGGAAAACTTAGAAAGGAAGGTAGCTTATGAAAAATCTAAGAAAGATATTACTAAGTGGGAACCATTAGTTAAGAGAAATAGAGAGGCACCTACCATTTTTTTTGATGACGATACAAAGTTGGGTTTTTCAACTTTAAAGGCAATATCCTCTGAATTTGAGCCGAGGACCAATTTCGAGAAGAAAATTGCTACATTAGTTCATGATGCAAATATTGTGGAAGCTTACAAGGAGGATGGTGCCAAGCTTCTTGAACTTAACAAGGTTATTGAACCCCTGCTTGTCTTCTTCATTTCATTTTATTTCATTTTGTATAATCTATTGTGATATGGTTGTCTGACTCTTTGGAGAAAAATTGTGGATTTATGTGAAAGCAACTAGCCTCAAATGTATTTAATTCTACTGTAACTAGAAATTATTTTTAAATTTGAGCTTGATTGTATAGGAAAACTTTTGGTTACCTTTCTAGAGCACTGCTTTAGCATTAATAGGTTATTGAATGGTGTACTTTTTTTGTTTGGCCTTTCATTTCATTTATTGTGCATTTTCAGAATTGTAGGTACTGGTATTACTTTGGTTTCTGTTAATGGTCTATTGACTCATTTCGTGTTGTTTCTTGAATAATTCTTTGATAGATATCTCTGGAAGATGTGAAGGACCGTCAAAATCGTATGGCTAAAATGCGTAGCCTTCTTTTTCGTCATGAAATGAAGGCAAAACACATAAAAAAGATCAAATCCAAAACATTTCATCGTTTGTTGAAGAAGGATAAATTGAAGGCTATCTCAATGAGTTCAGAAATGGATCCTGAAGCTGCAAAAGAACTTGCAATGAAATTGGAGTTTAAACGAGCTGAGGTAATTGTTTATTGATTAGTCCTTTCCATCCAGACCTAGTGTCCACTGTAAGTTGGATCACAAGCCTTAAGTTTGCTAACTTGTTTATTGCCTAAAGAAATTTTATTTAAATGCCGCTCTTTTCCATGTAAAATACAGGAGCGTATGACACTGAAGCATAAAAATAGTTCTAAATGGGCAAAGCGCATTTTGAAGCGTGGTTTGAATGCCCAAGATGAAGGAACCCGAGCTGCTATCTCTGAGCAGCTTCATCAGCACGCCATCTTGACCAGAAAAATAAATTCTATGGGAGATACCAGTAGTGATAATGAAAGTAGTGAGGAGGATGACATTGATGATCTTGATCATGGTGCAGAACAGAATATGGCTTCCAAACTTATTATGAAAGCAAAGGAGAAAGCAGTTGAAATTATGGAAGAGGAGGATGAGATTCTGGACTCAGGAGTGCTTTCCTTGCCTTTCATGGTGCATTTTCATGCATTCCTATTTGATATTTGATATTAGTAGTGGGTGTATTTTCTTCTGACTTAACCCTGTATGCCGTCACATAGGAAGGACTATAAATAGAATTTATCCATTTTTATTAGGATTTTCTCCAAGCTTTGTTGTATTTGTTTTTGCTCTACTTTATTGTTTTTTATGATTTTTTGTAGGTTCGAGGATTGAAAAAGAAGAGAGAAGAAGCTTATGCAGAAGCTAAGCTGGCTCTTGAAGAGTATGAGTCATCATTGAAACAACTTGAAGGTGGATTAGAGGAAGAAAATCAGGAAGTAGGCATTTCAAGTGGTAGACGAGTGTTTGGGGCTGCTATAAAGCAGTCTGAAAAATTAAACAATGCCACGAGTAATGGTTGGGATAGTGATGGTGAAGGTGATGCTGAGACTGACAAGAATGCTGATCTGGGAAGTGCTAAAACTGGGTATTTGCAGAAGGATGCTCAAATTGCTACTGTTAAACTTGCTGAAGAGTCAATGGTATTGCTATTTTCGACATTCTGAATCAATGGTATTGCTATTTTCTTTTGTTTGAAGTATTTTTGCTCTTCAAAAGTGGAAATTTCATTATTTTGTGAATTACAGAGTGTTGATAGCATTATTGATGGTACTTGCCCCAAGACAACATATGAAAGTGCTCTCTTTGCATCTGACTCCTGGAATAAGGTGTGTTTTTTTTTTCCTTTTTTGGTCTTTTCAAGGTGATTATTGGAAGCTACTTGTTTTTTGGAATTGTGATCCATTTTACGAAATAAGAAAGAATGTGCAGAAGAAAACTCAGAATCTAACAAACGATGATAATGGAAAGCCTTCAAGAGGGGTTCTACCAGCTTCTTCTCATGAGAACCTCAAGGTTTGACTTCTTGTGGCTCAAAATGCATTCTTGTTTTGTTCATTGGTTGACAAACCCTGAACCCCTTTTCTCCTCACTCCCTCTTACTTACGAAAGGAAGTGGACGAGGATAATGATGCAGAGAGTGAAGAAGAGATGGTTGATGGGGTTTTGTCTTCTGGCCTCCAGCAAAATTATGAACTTCCATCACAGGCAGATCTTATACACACAGCTTTTGCTGGTGATGATGTGGAGCAAGAGTTTGAGCAGGATAAAGAGGCAATTTTGAATGAGGAGAACCCTGAACCTGAAAAACCAGTTTTACTTCCTGGCTGGGGCCAATGGACAGATGTTCAACACAAGAAAGGATTGCCTTCTTGGATTCTAGAAGAGCATGAAAATGCAAAAAGGAAGAGGGAAGAATCACTTAAGAAGCGGAAGGATGCACATCTTAAGCATGTGATAATATCTGAAAAGGTCAACAAAAAGGTAGGATTGATATTTTGTTTTTAATTAACCTTACTCTCTACTGCTGTTGCTATATCCCCTTTTAAACTGAAAGACAGTTCCACTAAATGTTGAATGCTTAGAATCATCATCATCACCATAACCTGTTTGCTGGTATGTGGAGGACTTTTCTTTTCAGAAATGAGTTGACTAGTGAAAAAAAAAAAGAAGCTTACCGTGTAACAGTGGAGCAAAATTTGTAATCATTGAGTTTTCAAACAAAAAGTTATAAGAATGCAGTAAAACTTGAATCCAACTCAACTAAATTGAGCTTTTTCTCAACTATATGAGGTTGGTTACATAAATCTCCTTCCTCCAGTCCAATCTATTCACCGTTAAGTCAATATTTAAATTACAATTAGTTTTATCTTTTTTAGTTAATTTTCTCCATGTCTATTATCAGTATGGAGCTGTAAAAAGTAAGTTGTTCATGGAAAAATATGATTCAATCGTAAACCTTGTGTATGATTCAATCCCAGTTGACGGTTTGCTTGTTTGAGGCCAACAGATATTTTATTTACATTTTATTTTTAGAGCCATCAGATTAATTATTTCGTTGGATTGGTTCATTCTTGGTAACTAGAAACCGTAAAGATTGTCAAATATTCGCATGAATGAAATTTTTCTTCAATGCTGATTCTGTTCCTTCCATGCACTGTTCTACCTAATTGTTAACTAATCGGGTCTGTGCAAGTTTCTTGGGTTGGAATTTGTATATTTAAAAAAAAAAAAAAAGAAACAACTAAACTTAACAGCACTATGATCACTGCAGCTACTTTTCTCCATTTTGATGCTTAATTTGGTCTGCAACCTAACTTTCTCAACATTATGTTTGAGTTTCTTAGGCTTTGTTTAGTCGGTGATTTGAAAACAAGGATTGAATCCTGAAACAGAAAGCGAAGAAAATGGCTTTTTATCATTTTTTTGAAAATAACTTGTTCTCTTGATGAAAAGTTGAGAATTGTATTTGAAGTTATTTAGCCAACGATGCTTAGTGTTTCTGGAATTGGGGATATAGAAAATTGTATCCATTTGCAAACCAAGGCCTTCTATTTTCATGATGGCAACTGTTAATGGAGAAGGATCTCACTTCAATTTTGTGTCATTAGGCTGAGAAGTTGCATACAAAGACATTACCGTTCCCATACACATCCAAAGAAGTTTTCGAACAGAGCATCCGAGTACCAATTGGACCTGAATTCAATCCAGTGACATCAATTGGAGCACTCAATCGCCCTGAGGTAAGTGTGACTATCTCTTGAAAGAAATTTGATCTGGTTCATTAATAATTATTTGAAATAGTGTTTTCAAGGAACCAAGAGGATCTCTAGGCGAGGCGTAGCCTTGGAGAAGCCCTGACGTGACCTAGGAGAGAGAAAAATTATTTATTAATAAGTTCTTAAAGAATTAATTATTAATTTATATTTCCATGGGCTATCATATGCAAAATTTTATACATCTAATTTTGTTATATAACATATGTTAAATTTTCATGAGATGATAAAAAAAAAACATTATATTAATTAAAATCATGTCCACAAAACATTAGTTTATGCCACAGTGCACATTATCAAGAGATTTGATGAAATTAGAAGCTTTTCCATGTGTAAAAAAATGTTGAATGGCAACTATCTATTGTTGGAGGGTCATTGATGGTCATTAAAGATTTTGACTATGCTTTTTGATTGGAGTGAATGGAAAGGATATAATTAGGAAAAAAGGGTTTGAAGGTTTACCGTCGAAAGGGAGAACGTGTTTTTTAAGCTTCTTTTGGAATTATAGGGACCTCAACTCTTTAAATTTTTAGACAAACTCCCACTGCTTGCCTAGCACTACGCCTAGGCATTTCTGCCTAAAATGCCTATGAGGTTTCTTCCTGAAATGCTTGCACATTTTCTCTTAAAATGCTTAGGCATTTTTTTTTCTCTTTAAATGCCTAGGTATTTTCTTCCTAAAAGGCCAAGGCATCGGGTAGATGGATGCTTACACATTGCCCAAATGAATGCCTAGGTGACACCTTAAAAACACTGGTGAAAAAAAATATTAATTTGTTGATTTTCCTCAAGAAAATTAGATAGGCATGTAAAAGCATTTTTTTTTTTTTTTAGGGTAGAGCTTGGTGGATGCATGATGTTAAGTTTATTCTTTGTGGTTCTTTATGACTAGACCAAGAAAATTTTCTATTGGGGCTTTGTTACTCTTTGGATATTGACATTAAAAGATGTATTGTTGTGAAGTGGAATGACTTTTAAGCTCTCTCGACTCAATCAAGCCATATTCCAATTACATAGAGTCGCATTTCCTCCATTCAGATTTATCAAGGGCTTAGCTAACATTTAAGTTTAGAAGGTTAGATGTTTCTTGAATGAATATTTTCTGTGTTCTGTCTGTCGATGTTGTTAAAGATTTGCCTCATCCTCTATTGCTACTGCACTAGAGTTAAAACTTAAAACTCTTGTAAACTGGTACATCATGAGACCTATGCTATTGTCCAAATCATTTAAGCTGGTATTTGGTCAAGATTTTATTTTATTGGTTGAAGCAAATGCTTTGTGATGTTGAGTATACATCTGTTTGCAGGTTGTTAAGACATCTGGTATCATCATAAAACCAATCAAATTTGAAGACGTGGATCCTCATCACAAGGTAGACGAGCACAAGTTGAAGAAACACAAGCAAAGTGCAAAGGAAAGCAAAACAAACAAACGTAAGGGGAAAATAACAGAGAAAAGACGGTAATTGAAGAGTTTAAAATTTGCAGCGATGAGCACGGGCATGCGCTGTCTTGGTAAGGAAAGCTGTGCCAAGTTTAGGAGAAGGGCGTCCTACCTTAAATCGTTTTTCACCTATTCAATTTTGGCGAGCACATTCTGTTAAAGATGAAATTATTTATTGTTTGGATGGTGAAATTGTCGAGAAAATTTTGATTTTCTTGAGGAAATGAGTCATTTTCTCATGCATGCTATGAGAAAAACTAAAAAGGGTGAGGAAAAAAATTTCAAGCTCTCAAAAATTTGCTCAGGCAAGGCGTGAGAATAAAAGTTTTTTATGAGAATTTTTTCTACATTAATTTAGAGAATAATTATTTATATCTAATTGTTGTTAAATTTATTCATGGGTAATAAAATAATTATGAGTAAAAGTGTTTAACAACATTTTCTTGAGAAGGTTGTTTTTTCTTTTTAATGAAAATAGTATTTTCCCAAAAAAGGAAGGTTTTTTCTTGAGCTACAAAATACAGCTTTAATTTTTGTTGTTTTCAAGGTATATATTTGTGTTTGTGTGTTTGCGTGTGTGATGGGAAAAGGATATGGTAATGCCGGTTGCATGTGGGCTCATATTATATATTTGTGTTTGTGTGTTTGTTGTTTTGGCACAACTCCGTAGCTATCTTTGAGGATGGAGCAGGTATAATACAACAGAGAAAAAGGTCGCTGTATCATTTGATTGACAGGGTAATTAGTAAAACCAATTTCTTTTCAATCAAAATATTAGAAATACTAAGTTAGAGTAATCTCCGGCTAAACATGATGAGAAAGAG
>JAJIYU010009235.1:0-17186 GCA_030144865.1 Tinospora cordifolia | reverse complement strand
TTGTTGTTGTTGTTGTTGTTGTTGTAAATTACTCAAATTTATTTTTAGGTTGTATTTTTTCTACGCGATATTATGTATAATAATATACATACATGTATACACATCTAATTCATGCATATATATACACATACGTTATGTCCACATATAATTATATTATGGGTTGTTACGTATGTTTTGACAGCAGCTTCTTGGATCTTTTTAGAACAATTCTAAGCTCTGTTTTAATAGTGGAAAACTACCATGAATCTTAGGGATTGCTAGAAAGTTATTTTTCACGAAGGTAGGGGAAAATAACAGAACCAAGATCATGAGAACGACATATTAAATTGTACATTGGTTTGCTAAGTGCCTATGACGAAAAATTCCAAACTTTAGGTGTTATTCTCTTCTTTTCTCTTGTGGGATGTCTTCGAAGAGAAAAGAGAGAATGAAAATTGACCAGAATGTGAAGAAACAAGAGAATTCCTCACTTATTTATAGGAGAGGGAAAGAGAGTTGCCTGGTTTAGTGTTTTGGATAGATTTACAAGTCTTTATAAGATGAGGTTGCATGCATCTAGGATTCTTGTTATTTTTATTAATATAACCTCTTCCTAATTCGCATTCCTCATCCCTGTAGACTAGTTGGGCGTGAGAAAGCTATGGATAGGTATAATCAAGTCACATGTTTTAAAAGAGAAAACATAGTTTTTATGCACACCACGCACTACCTTGGTAGTGTATCCATTATCGCGGTAATCAGAATAATATTTTTTTGGACTATTATAGAGTGTTTGGATTGACCTCATTCCACATATTTGAAGCACTGATGTGGATTCCTTTCGGTCTTGACGTCAACTGATAAACAACCAATTGTTTGAATCATCTAATGTGTGTTTTGTTTGATTAAAATAATGATTTAAATATTTAGGATGATCTAGTAGGCTCTTTGAGCTCATCCCTTCTTTTCTAACCTTTTAGGAAACCACTGATCAAAGGTTGTGTGAACAAGTAGGGTTTTACTCTAGCTATTTCTTTCAAGAAGTTACTTTTTTGGTTTCATAGTTTTGTCTTAGTTGGGCATGTTTGCCCTAGTTTCCTTTATAGTTTAAAGTTGTTTTATTGAATTAACTTGAAGGTCTTTGTACCAATTGAATATTGAAATTGATTTTGAAATAATGATATTAATTTATTTTATCAAAAGGTTTCAAGGTATTTTCATGAAATTTGTATGAGTTATTATGATCATGATGTCTCATAGAGTTGGAACAGAAAGAAAGGAAAGAGAAAGAGAAGAAAAAGAAAAAGAAAAAGAGATAAAATGACATCTTGCCTCTTGGGTGACCCGTGATGATTGATTTGATTCACACGTGATAACAACATGCATGTTACTATTTTAGGTTTGAGGGCATTACGGTAATTGAACCTTCCCGAATTGAAACCAGTTGGGTCATAGTGGGAGGCGGGGTGTTACAATTGGTGGGAGGTGATCATGAATAATCCAAAGATGGATATTTCAATCATGACATGGGAGCAGTTCAAGAAATTATTCTATGATAATTTCTTCTCCATAGCCATTACCAGACAGCTATAGTAAGAGTTTGTACAACTGACATAGATGACTATGATCGTGAGGAATATGAAAGAGAGTTTATTAAGCTGTCAAGATTTGCACCAATACTAGTTAGAGAGGACCAGGCCAAGACTAACAAATTTGCAAAAGGACTATGAGTAGAAATCAAAAAGCTAATTATTCCTTTGAGGCTAAATACATTCAAGGAGATAATAGTTAAAACCCAGTTGATCGAAAGGGACATTAAATTTGAACAGTTTTTGAGGAACAAAAACAAAATGCCACATAAAGATGAAAAAGGCAAGGAATGGGAACTAAAAGTAGAACACCTATTAGAATGATGGTAATAAGGCACCTAAGACTCAGCAACAAGTAAAGTAGTATCCCCAGGCATGACCTAACAATGCCAAGGACGAGCAAAAGGAGTAGGCTAGATGACAGGGGCTATGTTTCCATTGTATCCGGCAAGGACATGTGACAAAGTTCTATCCTACCAAAGCTCAAGCTCTTTAGTAGCAACAACAGCAATACAATCAAGGAAGAGGACAAACTAGTAGTCCTCAAGTTAGGCAGTAGCAACAGCCCCAATAGAATAATAACTAGGGGTAGAGCTAAAATCACAACCAAAGCCATGGGCAAAATCTGGCTAGAGTTTTTGCAGTTGAAGATGTCCAGACTGACCAAGTCCCTACAGTGGAAGGTACATTCTTATCGTTTAATGTTGTTGTAAAACATTTATTTAATTCAATGCTACCAAATCCTTTGTTGTTCAAAAATTAGTGGGTAGGTTACAACTAGAAACAGATACCTTGTTTGCAACATTGAACGTATAAACACCCATAGAAACTATTGTTACATCAAAAAGAATGTGTAATTGTGACCACGGATTTGAAGATAAGTTGATTTCAGCCAATCTCTGTGTACTTCTATTTTATGGATATGATGTAATATTGGGAATGGACTAGTTATCCCGGTATTGGGCACAAATTGATTGTCCAAAGAGGAAGGTAACAATAACATTACCTCCAGGAGATAATTTTAGAATCAGTGGTGTTATGCAAAGGTTAATTAGAAACCTGATGGTAGTAATGTTGAACTGTATAAGGTAAGAAAAAGATTTCAAGAAATTATTGGAGGAGGTCATTAAAGAATAGAAGGAAATCCATAACCTAGTGGTGGTTCGAAATTATGAAAATGTATTTCTAGATGGACTACCAGGATTACTACTAGATAGAGAAGTGGAATTCAAGATTGAACTTCACCCTAGAAGCAATCCCATAACCATTCCTCCCTAGAAAATGGCACTAGTAGAGTTGTTTGAGTTAAAGACTCAGTTGGACAAGCTCCTAGAAAAATGATTTATCAAACCAAGTAAATCACCATGGGGAGCTCTGGTATTGTTTGGAAAGAAGAAAGATGGATCCATAAGGTTGTGTGTTGACTACCAAAAGTTGAATCAGGCTACAGTGAAGAAAAAGTATCCATTGCCAAGGATAGATGACCTATTTGATCAATTGTGGGAACCACTTATTTCTTCAAGATTGATCTTAGGTAAAGATATTATCAGTTGAGAATCCAAGAGTTAGACATATAGAAAATAACCTTTAGAACTCGTATGGGCACTTCGAGTTCACAGTGATGTCATTTGGTTTAACCAATGCATTGATAACATTCATGGATCTGATGAACAAAGTCTTCAGAAAATACCTGGGCTAATTTTAATGATATTTGTTGGCAACATCCTGATTTACTCTAAGTCAGAAGCTAAAGATATAGAACAGTTGAAGATTGTACTGGAGACACTTAGAAGGAATCAATTATTTGCCAAGGTTAGTACTTGGGAGTTCTAGATGAAAATGGCCAAGTTCCATGGCGATGTAGTCTTAGTAGAAGGCATCTTGGTTGATCTTAAAAAATTGGAGACTGTCACAAACTGGAAGCAACTCAAAACAGTGATAGAGATCAAAAGTTTCTTAGATTTAGCATGACATTAATGTAGATTCATCCAAAACTTCTCAAAGTTAGTTGAACCTATGACCATGTTAAGTAGAAAGGAGATCAAGTTGAACTAGGATGAGAGATGTAAACTACCACTCCAAGAATTGAAGAAGAGATTGACTTCAACCCCCACATTAGTCACTCCTACACATGGTGTTAGATATATTATGTATACAGATGTTTCGCAAAATGGATTAGGTGTAGCATTGATGAAAGAAGGGAAGGTTGTTGTAGATGCTTCGTGACAACTAAAGATTCATGCACAAAATTATCCAACACGTGACTTAGAATTAGTCGCTATTGCACTTTCGTGAAAATTTGGAAACATTATCTTTATGGTGAAAGATTTGATCTATTTTTAGATCACAAGAGTCTGAAGTACATCTACACTTAAATTGAGTTAAATCTCAGGCAACGCAGATGGATGAAACTTCTTAAGGATTATGATTTCCAACCGCATTACCATTCAGGGAAGGCCAATGTAATAGTGGATGCCTTGAGCAAGAAATTGGACAAACAAGATGAGAAAAAAAGCCAAATGTATCAACTAGTTGAGGATTTCAACTTTGATGTAACTTTAGATGAGAAGCGGGTGTACCTTTACAATATGACTTGCCAACTAAGTCTTTTGCATCAGATCAGAAATGAGTAGGAGCAAAATAAATGAATTACAAATCTAATTGAAGGAGTTGAATAGGGCAAACATACTATCTTTAGGAAGGATGCGGAGAAAATACTGAGACTTTGGGATAGAATTTGCGTATCAAAGAGTAGACAAGTTAGAAAGGTTATACTAGATGAAGCACATCAAACTAAGTATACAATGCATCCCGGTGGTAACAAAATGTATCAAAACCTCTGGAAGACTTACGGGTGGCGAGGTATGAAGAGAGATATAGCTAAGTATGTCTCAAAATGTCTAATCTATTAGCAGGTAAAGGCAGAACACAAAAGGCCCACTAGATTGTTGCAACCACTCTCAATCTCAAAGTGGAATTAGGATAACATTGTAATGGATTTTGTTAGCAGGTTATCCAAGAACCAGAACGTAGAAGATACTATTTGGGTGATTGTGAGTCATCTCATTAAGGTGGCTCATTTCTCACCTATAAGATCCATAGATAAAATCAGTAAGTTGGGGGAACTCTATGTTAAAGAAATAGTGAGGTTACATGATGTGCCTAAGGCTATAGTTTCAGACAGAGACGCTCAATTCACATCACAGTTCTGGTAGAATCTACAAAAAGAGTTGGACACCAAACTCACTATGAGCACAACTTTACATCCATAGACAGATGGACAATCTGAGAGAGTCATTTAGATACTAGAAGACATGTTGAGATTTTGTGTCATTGATTTTAGGAGCAACTGGAGCAAGTATCTACACTTGGCAAAATTTGCCTATAATAACATTTATCAAGCAAGCAAAGATGGCTCCTTATGAAGTTCTTTATAGCAAACCTTACAGATTACCATCTTGTTGGGCCAACTTTGAGGATTATGTGCTTACAAGGTCAGATCTAGAGGAAGAAATGAATAATCAGGTCAAACAGATTCAAAAGAGATTGGTCACGACACAAAGTAAATAGAAGAGTTATTCAGAAGAGGAAAGCTCTAGAATTTCAAATAAGTGATAGAGTGTTTCTAAAGATTAGCCCAAAAAAAGGGATCAAATGATTTGTGCATGAAGGATAGCTATCATGCAGATTCATTGGACCATTTGAGATACTTAGAATAACTGGCAAATGCGCCTACGAGTTAAACCTACCAAACAAAATGTCCTTAGTTCACAATGTTTTCCATGTGTCAATGCTGATAAGACTTGAACCAGATCCCTATCACATAATCCATTGGGAGGAGATCGACATTCAAGATGATACTATATATGAAGTAACAGCTGTTGAAATCCTAAATCGCAAGGTACAAAGCTTGAGAACGAAATACATACCGTTAGTCAAGGTTCTATAGAGGCATTATAGAGTAGAAGAGGCAACATGGGAGCTAGAGAGCATAATGATGAGTAAATCTCTAGTCCACTTTACTAGAAACAGATGATTAGATAACATCAGAACCAGTAAGTATAAATTTCAATGAAAAATCTATTTTAATGGGGTAGGTTGTAATAACTTAGAATTTTATTTGGTACTAAAAATAAAATAAAAATAATTAATTTAAATAAAATATACTTTGAGGAAACCATGGAAATCATGATGTGAAATATGTACAATTAAATATATGAAGGGGTAAGAAATATCGAAATAACACTCAAACATTTGTACTATGCAATGTTCTGGTTACCATGGTAATGAAATCCACTACCACGGTAGGGTGTAAATTGCCTAGAAGAACTAGTAAATACACTATGTTCTGGTTACTGTGATAATACATTCCACTATCGCGGTAATACATAAACCTTGCCCAAAAACGATTATGTAAAGTTTCCAAACGCAAAAGCTCATTTTAAAACCTTCATATACTAAAACTACATGCCCAAGAAACAAGCAAAATAGAAGGAAGAGAGTTTAGGAAAGAACTCCACCAAGGAAACAACACAAAGTTTCCTAAGCCCATCTAAACTAAGCTCTATATAAACCTAGAATGAGCACTCCATTCTTACCACTCAAGCAAGCACGAATCTATTTTTCTTCTTTTTTCTCTTAAATGTCTTCTTGACATTCTTTTGTTCCCTAGTCGTCCCACATAACAACCATAGTAGTAGGAAGAAGAAAAACCTAGAAAACTACATCACAGTGAGAGTTCAAGGTATAAAACCATCTTTTGGACATTCTACAAGGTAAAACCGATCCCTATTTGTTTGATCACATTCCGTTCATCATCTTGTTGAGATTTGAATCCCAATAACAACTTCTAAAGTGTTGGTTCACTTCTATCATCAAACTAGAACCCTAAAAGGAGTCAAGAAGGAGCTTTTGGGAGCATACAAGAAAGTTGGTTGATCAAAGAAGGTATAGCGACTCTATCTAGTTTGAATGCATAGTTCATGGTCTAGAGTTTGAGATAGTAGGATGCCAAAGACATAGGAGAATCAAGAATGGGAGAAACATGCACAAAAGTCTATTTTTCGTGCTAATTACTGCGGTATTGATTACTATTACTACAGTACTGCACTCATTTTCTTCACTGTTTCCCAACCTTCACTCTAGTTACCGCGGTAATGTGTTTGTTCTTTTGTAATCCCTTCTAGTTACTGTAATAGCCTACTGCGATATTTGTTCTTCTGTAGTTCCCTCTGGTTACGACAGTAGTGCTTTTGTTCTCTTTTGTTTCTTGTTATTTGTTCGGGTTATTGTGGTACTTCTTTCTTCTACCGTAATACACAAAAATGAGACTACAGTTAGGCTCATCTAGGATGATATCCTTGCACAATTAAACACCATATAGGATAAAGAATCATTAGGATATGGTTTAAAAGTATTGAGCACACATTAGTCACTAAAAACAACAAATTGATTCTTAATCCTCAAGGTTAAAGACTTAAGAAGGCTTGGAACAATTATACAAGGACAAGAAGGACTCAAGCTATAAGGTGGAAGCGTTTTTATTTTTGAAAGATATATTTGATTTAATGTGTTATTAATGTGATTTGTCATTAAAGAAAGATTAATAAAGATCATAACCACATATTGGGGCGGTGATGGATTTCATTTTAAGTGTTCTAACCCAAACCTAGCTTGTCGGTTACTTGTTTACTTGATTTAGAACTGAGGGTCTGGATTAACCCCACTTCCAAAATTGGTAAATTGGGCATTTGGATTAGCTGTACGTCATGAATGAGAAGGGTCTGAGCGTTTGGATTGACCTCACTCCCCAGATTTGGAACACTGAGATGGATTCCTTTCGATCTTAACTTCAACTAATAAACAATTAGCTATTTGAATACTTAATCTATGAAAGTATTTGACATATGTGTTTTATTTGATTAAAATAATGATTTAAACATTTAAAATGATCTACTTGACTCTTTGAACTCACCCCTTTTTTCTAATATTTTAAGAAACCAGTGATCAGAGGCTGCGTGGATAATAAGGATCTTCTTTACTGTTTTATTTAGAGTTTACCTTAGTTCTTCATTTCAGAATTTACTAGTTTCATCTCATTGTATAAGTCGGGCATGTTGGCCCTAGTTTCCTTTTTCAATTATAAAGTTTTTCGAATAAACTCAACAGTCATTTTTTTCTTGAATGTTGAAAGATATTTTTAATGGTCGAATTTCATTTGAATTATCTTAATTGAAGATTTCAAAATGTTTTATAAGAATCTATATAAGTCACTGTGAACAGGAAGTCTCATGAAATCGAGACAAAAAGAAAAGAGAAAGAAAAATAAAAAAAAGAGATAAAAGTGACATCTTGTCTCTCTGGTGGTCATGATGATTGACGATTCGCACATGATGTTAAGGTGCTTGTTACAATTTTGTTCGAGGGCATTTGGGTAATTTGTGCCCTCTAAAATGGAACCAAGGCCACAGGGGGGAGGCTAGGTGTTACAACGGTACAACAGTAGTGTATTGTTACTTACCCATTGCATTCTGGTTTTGCAGTATTCTCCTTCATTCTAAAATGGTCCAGTCAGATTACTGCAATACTCTACCGCAGTACTATAGGTTATTTTCTTTTATCCACACTAGTTACTAGAGTATTATAATTTCTCTACTATAATGTATTTTGGTTACTGCAGTACTATAACAATCTTCTTTAATTCCCTCTAGTTACAACGGACGGTAGCCTGCTACGGTACACAAAAGTAAGACCACACTTGGACTTATCTAGTATGATATCGTTGCACATTAAATGCCATATAGGACAGAGGATCATTAAAATATGGTTTAAAAGTATTACAAACACATTAACTACTATGAATAATGAATTGATTCTTAATATTTAGTGTTGACGATTCAAAGGAGGCTTGGAATAATAATACAAGGACAAGAAGGAGTTAAGTTTTGTGGTGGAAATGATTTCTGAGTTTTAAATTATTATCTTGATTTAAATAAAGTATACATGTGTGCTCGTTTTTGTGCCTTGAATAGAATATTCATGTTTAGTAATGACTAGAGATATATGATTGATGAATGATGATGCATGAGTTCAATGATGTGTGTGACATCATGATCAATGTTACATGAATGACCTATTAACATGCTTAAAGATAGTAATGGAATGATGAGTACCATGTTTATAATGCTCACATGTATATTATTGAATGATATATTTGATTTAATATGTTATTAATGTGATATGTCATTAAAGAAAGATTAGTGAAGATTATAACCACGTACCAATGCGATATTGTACCACGGGTATCATCTTAAGTGTTCCAATCAAGACGACGCTTGTCGATAAATCATTTACTTGATTTGGAAATGGGAGTCTAGATTGACCACACTTCTCAGATTGGTGAGCTAAGAGTTTGGATTGAGCCCACTTCACATATGAGAAGGTTTTGAAAGTTTGGATTAACCTCACTCCCCAGGTTTGAAACACCAAGTTGGATTATTTTTAGTCTTAATGTCAACTGATAAACAACAAGTTGTTTAAATCACCTAATCTATGAGAGTATTTGATATATGTGCTTTATTTGATTGAAATAATGATTTAAGTATTTGTGATAATCCACTGTGTTATTTAATATCACCTCTTCTTTTCTAACATTTTAAGAAACCAATGCTAAGAGGTTACGTAAATAATGAAAATCTACTTTATTATTTAGGGTTTAACTTTCTCGTTTCAGGGTTTTATTTTAAGTCGAGCATGTTGGCCTTAGTTTTCTTTGTCAGTTTTAAAGATATTTATTTGATTGAAGTTAAAGGTCATTGTATACCTTAAATTTTAACATTAAAATATATTTTAAAGACTGCTTGGTTCATTTTATTTAAAGATTTCAAAGTATTTGATGTGAAATCTATGTGAGTTAATATGGCTCAAGAAGTCTCATGGAGTTGAGACCCAAAAAGAGGAAGACAAAGGTAGAGAAAAGTGACGTCCCGTCTCTCAAGTGGCCTCGATATTAATATTATATTTCACAGGTGACACTAACGCTCGTGATTACTAATATTATTGATTTGAGGGCATTCTGGTAATTGCACTCTTTGGAGTGGACCGACCACCAGGAGGTGGGGCATTACATAAGAGAATGCCCCATCTTCTCTGCTCTTCTTTTCTTCTTGTTCTCCTTCTCCTCCTTCTCCTCCCAATATTCCTTCTCTACTCAAACCCTAGTTGCCCCTTTTGCTTCCCTTTTCCTAGGATGTGGTGAAGAACACCCCTCAAGCACTTGAGTTTTAGCAAGAGACACATTTTTCTCTTCTTTTAGGCATTTAGAGACTCGAGGTTTCATTAAGTTGGAGAAGAAATCAAGAAGGCATAGCTTAAGTATTAGTTTGGGTACATATTCAACTAAGCTAAAGGTGAGTTGGGATCATCTAAAGACATATTTTCCCCTTGTTTTTCAACTTAAATTGTGATTATAATATGATAACTTACTAACATAGAGCTTTGTGATTATTCAATGGAAGGCCCCAAAGGGTAATGCATTTTAGTGATCATACATAGGACATTCAAGTGAGTGAAGGTATAATTCCCTTTTCATCTTCAAAAATTAAGTATTATTATGTATTATGACCCAATGAAAGCCTTTCCCATGGTCAGCCATGATAATTCATGAAAAGTGTTCAAAATGGGCATGAAAAACCTATTGTAGAATGACACATATGCTCACACATGAGGTTGTGTTTGAGTGCATATGTTAAAGCCTTTTGGGAGACTTTCTAGGATGTTTTAAACCATTGATCCCTATCCCATATTAGTGAGTAATAAACATGTTTTAGGGTAATTTTAAGATATGTTGAGAAGGCATTGAGTTTATGCTTGAAAACTTTCATATAGGTTGGATTCAATGCATAGAAGCTTTTCAAAATGGCATCGCAAGAAGGCTGATATGTCATGACCTGATATCTCATGTTTATCACTCACAACCCACAATCTTGAGGAACTTCAAGTGTTTGGTTTAGCCTTGCACAACACAACTTGAACACACTTGAATTGCAATGAACATAGCTTGAAATTATAGCATTATGTAATGCATATAAGACCAATTGTGGGAGTTGAATGCTCAAACCTTTATCTCGATTTAAGGAATGAAAAACTGGCAAGAATTTCACCTGCTCTTGTAGGAAATAAGAAGAAGGTAATAGAAGAAAAAGAAACATTAAATAGTAACCTAAAAATAAAACACAAAATTGCAATAGTTAAACACACAAAGCACATCTAGTTGAAATAGGAAAATTAGTGGCCTTGAGGATGAGTTCAAGGCTGGTTTTAAGAGTTAAAAGACCTATAAATAAGTTACTATAAGTTGGTTCCTTCAATAAGTACAAGTGGGCTCAAGTTTAGATTAAAAAACGTGAGTTTTTGCCTATTGAGTGAACTACGAGTTGGCTTGTCACATTGGCAGGTCTTTGTGATCGTAAGTATAATGAAAAAAAATAGTAAGATTAACTTAAAAACATTACGCAAAAAGATCCTAAAATGAATTGAAAAAAATAGGGCTCAGACGTCTAACTAGGATATGTGTTGAGAAAATTGGGTTGACAAAACCTGAGAATCAAAGGATGATATTGAGTCAAGCGTAAACACCATAATGGATCAATTAACAACACTTGAAAAACATTCTACTGTAGATGTTTGAGGTTAGGATGAACCGCAAATTGCATGACCCAATACGAGCACCGACTATGACTCACTGAGTAGCCTAAGTAGTATGATGTTCAGATAAGGGTTAGTCAGATTTGGATTAGAAACCAACAAGAAATACTTGTTGTTTGGTTTATCTCCTTTTGCAAAAAAATTCAAGGAAAGTGCGGGAGTGATATCGGATTTGGTTTCAGGTAGAGATAATACTCTACCTTTATACTATTATTAAATGAGTATGATTAGATGAACTGCATGTTTGAACTTTAAGAACCTGCAACAAGATGTTAGTTTTACAAAGAGTTGTTTGCTTGACTAAAACTATGCTTAGCTGTCATTGGTACAATACATTATATAACATGATTGCACATATTTCACGATGCTTCTCTATATCAATTATGATTTCAATGTTGATATATTAAAATGGCATGATATTATCATGATATGATTATGATAGATGGTTGTAAATGGACTCTGTAATTGTAAAAACATATAAAGGAAGATAAGAATACACATGTTGCGATGATGACCCACCTGGATATTGGTTATGGACCCTACATATTGTAGCTTTGGTACATAGATTGAGTTACTTCAGAGGACCCTCTAGAGATTGGTTAAGAACGGAACCTTTAATTGAATGAATTGATACCTATGACTGAATGAAATGAGATATAATATGACTATGAGAAATGAACCATGCATTTGATAATAGGACCACTGAGGAGGATACTCTCCCTACCACAGAAAGAAACCTTGACTTAAATAAATTGAATCGTTGATGTGCCTAGTGTCTAAAAGTGTGTATGTTTGTTTAATAATAGCTTAAAGGTTATGATGGATCAACTTGGCTTTTCAAGCTTACCTGTCTAAAAGTGATTTCTTTCTATTTTATTTTTACAAATATTTTTTAATTATGTGGATGTTGTTTGACTAATAGGCCTTGATTAATTAGATTAATCACGCAATTGGACCAATAAGTTCTTTATAATTATAATGAATATGCTATTAATGATATAGTACTTTCCTTTTGAATGATGATAATAGACTTATGAGAGTTTATAGTTAGAATATTTGAAATAAAATGATACTTCAGATATTGATAGGAGCAGAAATATGATTTAAATGTTACAAATGTTTTTGAAAATAAAATTTCTTTAAAAATTATCCTTGAATTTTGTAATTAATGTTTCAATTTATTATTAATATTACTTATTACGTCATTTATTTAATTAATTAAAACTAATTTTAAAAAATTAGGGTGCTACTAAAAGAGAAACAAAAGAAGAGAGAATCCAAAAAAAAGAAGAAAGAACAAAATAAATAACAAAAATTGGTCAAAATTGGTCACAAAAGAGAAAAAAGAAGAAGAAGAAGAAGTTCGATGAGCCAACCACAATGGAGAATGAAGAATGAGATGGAGATCCAAGGTTACGACTTTGTGAGATGAGCAAACAAGACTTGAGTGAGATGACATTTGATGATGAGCAAAATGAAAGTGTGATCTTTGAAGGAGGTCGATGGGTAAAGTTTGTGGAAGCCTAGTGGAGGAGAATGGTGTCGGGACCCCTTCCCTAGGATGAAGGGCGAACCGACCGGCACAGTGTCTCAACAAACCCACGCGCAAGCCGAGCTTGCCAAGACACTGTTAAGCCTCAACATACAACACCACATCACACACTATCAGAGTAATCATAAGTAATGCAGAAGAAATCTAAAATATGAACATCAATAAAAACTTCATATTTCCAAAACGAATCATTACACATGTGTAGCAACGGAAGAGACTATTCATGGTTCTACCTCTCAAAACATAATACCAGAAAGGAAAATATAAGAAGTCCTACCCAAAAGAGTAAGAGAAGGCAGTCCTACACGATGACCACTCCCTTGCCCTTATCCGCGGCTGAAGAACCTGAATGTTAGAGTAGTGAGTCTAATTGTCCACGGCGGCTCAGTGAGTAATGCAGTCTAATTCAAACTTAAAATAAGTATTCCACAGTTAACACATGTGCCATAGATGCATGAACAATAGCATTATGCAAGTGAATGCAACAGTAAACACAATTCAAAATCATAATGCAGTCGTGCACCTTTGTTAAAAATAGTTAAACAATAAAAACATTCGCCGAGGCTCGCAAGCTCTCCGAGGCGATTAAAAACACTCGAGCGGGAGAAACCCGACGGTTAGGTGTAGAAGTGACGACCTAAATCTGGGCCCACAGAACCCCCCTCAGGTCACTCGGTGCTAGGTGGTCACTCGATGCTCTATGGGAGCCCAATCAATATACGAGCGAGTTGCAAACAGTTAGGCATATCGTGACGACCCGATTAGGACTTATTGTCGTTGCCATCATCGTAGGCCCACAGAACCCCTCAATAGGCACTCTGTGCTAGGTGGTCACTATCAGGGTTACAACTCGCCCTAATTGCTCTACCGCATCCAATACCCTAACCCGCTCCCGGACCTCGACATTCGGTGCACTTTTCATTTAAGACTCATTTAAAGGATGCAAGTTCATCACAATATGTAATACCATTTTCACAATGCACAGAATAACAATCTCTAAGAAATGAGTTAGAAAACACTACTCACAGGGGATGCTCTGCTACCAGTGCTCCTCTCGCGACCGGTCGCGTCCCGCTAGCACTGGGTCCTGTGAAATCGACGCAACTTCTTGACATTAATATGGGACTTGGCTCACTTTAATTTTATATCATTAGTTAATCAATTACTTGACCTAGTCAAGAATAGTTGACACATGTTCATTCACCTTGCCTTAGTTACTAAGTCCATTTGATTGACCTTGGTCAATCTTGGTCAACCCTAGTCAACCTATCATTTGTTGACCTAGCTGGTCAACAAAGTCACACAGGATCAATTTTGGTTATTATGGGGTCAATTGGGCCATAAAGGGTCAGCATCCCCAATTCCCCATCACTTAGGCACAAACCTTAGCCTATGACCCTATCTGCACGACCATTTTCTTGATGTTTTTGCAGGAAATCCGTTCATCAGATTTGCATCAAACTTTGCAAACCTGTTCAATACTTCTTAAAGTTTCTCCAGAATTTTAAATTATAATTTTTGGACCTCATTCACTAAGGTTTCTAAGCATGATAACAGAAATTGTACAGACCCCGTATCTCCTGTGATAGGCAGTGACTGTTTGCCTTAGTTTGCCTAGCTACACATATCAGAATGCTCTGAAATTTTGTAAGCAACTTATAGACATGTCTAAGGGTCTCTCCACCAAATTTCAGCTTAATCTATAATGGTTTGGTCAGTCAATTTTATTTCAGAAATTTCGGACAGATTGCAGGAAATTTCTAGGTGCATAGATTTCACTATCCTCTAGTGTTCTTTTCCCTCATTCAATCACCCTTCTACGGGTTGTTTCTTGGGTCCACTTACAGTTTACAGGTCATAACCTATTCTCTAATCACAAACACTCCAAATTAGTAGTATGCAACATCAAAAACATGCCTATCATTCCATCAATATCCTGCCATATTCTAAAGAACACAAGGAAATTTGCTCTAGCACCCTACAATCATGACATATTTGCATGTATAACAAGACACATCCATAAGAGTTTAAGGTCAAGTCTTTATACCTTTCTGGAACCTCTATTATGGAGTCTATAATGCCTCTGATTCCAGTTCGAAAGGGTGCCTTTAGGTGTCCCGAATGTAGCTCCTATTATGGCCCCCAAACTGTTTTTGTTGGCATTGTCGCAACTGTTTGTTTAACAGTTAGCAACAGTGGCTTATACCACACATTAAACATTTCAATTTCTGATTTCTACTACTTGGACACTTAAATATTCATGATAAGGAGTAGAATGATGGACTTTTACCTTAAAGACATGCCTAGAGTGGTTCAAGAATAAGCTTTCCAAGATTGTTCCAACTGTCTCTGTTTCACAGTTGTGACAGTGAGTAAGTGGCCAACTTCAAGGTTTTTAAAATCATGCATAAGGTCTTATTTCTCATTCTCTAACCCTTGAAGATCAAAGTACCTCCTAAAATGAGAGGAGTGAACCATTTTACCTTCAAGAAGGAATTGGAAATGGCCAAGGTATAAGGCTCCAAAGATGGCTCCAGCACACACACTTTCTGAAATTTTTGGATTTAAACAGTGTGAACAGCCCTCTTCTTGGTACTTTCTGCTTCAAACGGCTCAAGGACTGGGCAAACCACTTGTAGGATCTTGTAGGTGGTGATACAAGCTTTGAATCAAGCTATAATTTGCTGGGTTTGGTTGAGAATTGAAAAAGATTCAAGCTAGGGAAGTTAGCTACAGAAATCTGGAAATTTTCTAGGTTTGAGCTCAAGAAGGAGTTTTGTTGCATGGGAGAGGCTTGCATGGCAAGAATGGGTGACATGTGGCATCCAGGTGGCATCTAGCATCACATGTTAGATGCCCAGTTGGCAGCCTGGATTGGCCACAAGGGAGGCCATGAAGTGATGGCCAAAACCATGGATCAAATAACACATGCTCCCATGGTTTTTGTGCTAAAAAATGACTGAAAATGCTGAAAACTCGCCAAAAATATGAATATTTTTGCACAAAAGGACAAGGAGGAGAGGCGGCTGGACCCCCTCTTGGCGCGTGGGCCGGCCGGCCAGCCCAATTGGGCCGTCCCACGTGCCTAGCCCAGGCGCCTGCCCGTGCGGGCTAGGCGCTCAGCCCAGTGGGGCTTGGGCCGGCCCAGGCCCAGCGCCTGGGTCAGCCCAGTGGGGCCTGGGCCGGCCCAGGCCCAGCACCTGGGTCAGCCCAGGTCCCCCCTTATATTTATTTATATTTTTTTTTTCTTTTTAGTTTTTCATTTTCTTCTTTTTACCAATACATATTTATATATATGTGTTATAGATCGAAATTTTACATTTTTCTTCCTCTACAATTATAAATTGTCTAATTCATTATTTTTCATCAAAATACCAATATTATACACACATTTCAATATTTATTCGATTTTTTCCTTCAAAAATTGAATAATTTATCCAAAAATCATATTTCTCTCCCAAAATTTCATTTATCATTCAAAAAATCCGATAATTGTTTCAAAAATTCATAAATCAATCCTATAAATTATTTTTCTCAAAAAAACACATTTTTCTAATACTTTCATGTGTTTTCACCCTAAAATTTTATTTCCTCGAATTATTTTCATTTCCTTTAATAATTAATCCGAAATTGAAAAAATTTGGAAAAAATTTTGTATTTTCTCATTAAAATTCCAAAAAATACATGGAGTACATAAATGTCAGATCTGTCAATCCGATGTCAAAAGTGTGGGTCGTCACAAATAGAGATAGAGATTAGAAAGAACCTAGATTATGGAAAAAAGAAGGGAAAAATATATTTTTGTATAAGAAAATGAAAACAATTACATAAATACCACTATCTTCATTTTTATACATATACAAGAAACTTAATATTAAAAATATCAGAAACCATTGATTAATAACTATTAGTATAACATTAGTATACATGTAACACCTTGATTTTCGAACCATTTACAATTGACATGTTTGTCTCACAGTTATAGACGTATATGTGTTTGTACCTGCTTTTGTCGCATTCCACTATTCAAGAATTAGGATATTACTAATCACACATCATCTAAACTTCTGGTTGCACCAGGTCATATCTCAAAGTACAAAAGAATACGTAAATAAACTAGCTACAAAACAGATTAACAATAACGAAAAAGACTTTAAATCAAAATGATCATTAACTTATTGGCCCATGGCCAAGTTTTAATTAATAAAATAAAAACTATAACATTGTCAATAACACTAATGCTCTAACCCGCATGTCTAAACTAAATTTCATAAATGAAAGACAAGACTTGACATGCCAAATCAGTAAGGCCAGCTATTATAATGAAGAAAAATGATTGGTCTTGTTTGATAACATGAACT
>JAJIYU010009234.1:0-17196 GCA_030144865.1 Tinospora cordifolia | reverse complement strand
AGAAGAAAATGTAGCACAGGCCCGTCTCTCGGGTATCCCAAGATTTTGATCAAATAGAATTGAACCGTCAGATGACGTGGAAGATGGGACTTGGGAGGCGGGGTGTTACATCTTTTTTGTTTATAAAAAAGAAGTCGGTTTCCAACCCCAAGTAGCTTCTTCCATAGCCTCTTCACTATCAACAAAAAGGGTGAACTTCTATTCTATGATATATGGTTTGGCAGTTGTATCACATCTAGAATCTAGAGTATTTCAAACTTTTCAGTCTTCTCTTCTTGTAAGAATAAATGAGAAATAGAAGGACATCTCTTCCTCATGATGCATGCTAGTCTCTTTCTGCTTTATGTAAAAGTGTAGATGACCCTCAAGGCATATAGGGAATAAGAAAAGGGACAACATTTATTGTATCATTGTCCAATACTATTGGGAGGACACCTTGCTTTTGTCAGGGCCAGTTCTAAGTTTTTAAGGGCCTAGGAAGAAATGATAACTTAAGGCCTTAAAAAAACTATTAATTTATAAATTATCAATAAATAAATAAATAAATAAAGTTAATGTCTAACCTTTTTAATTGTCATATTCTTTCATTTGTATTCGCTTCATTGTTCTCACAATAGAAATATTTCAAATTCTTTTTCATACATAGGCATTAGGCTAAAACATAAAAAATATAAATTATTATGCATAAAAATCTATGTGCAAATACCAAAAAAAATTATAATTACCTTTAAAAAATGAAAAAAAAAAACATCTTTAGTTTGATAGTATTGATGTTCAATGCAATACTACATCTGCAATTAAAACATGACACATACAATGTATGCATTACATGATAAAGTAATAGGCACGAGACAAAATAATTACTGATGCACTTATAAAGATTTCTAAAATTAGATATTACAACAAATCTCAAATATCTATATGATACTTCATACTTGTAAAGTTCACATTTTTTACAACTCCAACATTTTACGTATACAAAAATCCTATAAGTACAAAGTCCAAAGTATCAAATCATCATTTGAAATGACTTCTAGCAACATAAGAGACAAATTCATCAATAACATCTCCATACTTAATTTTGTCTAACAAATCAGGTTTAATGCAAAAGATTGATAAACCATTCAATCGTTCTTATGACATATTTGATCATAAGTAAGACTTTAAAATCTTTAATTTCAAAAAACTTCTTTTAACAGATGCCACAGTTACAGATATAGTCAACATTATTCTATAGGCAATTAAAACATTAGGATAATAACATAAAGATTTTATAAACTCAAGAATTTGACTAGCGTATTCTTTTCTTTTGGTAAATTTTCTCGTAATGTTGACAATTCGGTGAATAAAACATTTGGATTGATATTTAACAAAATATCATGTTGTAAAACATTTTCAAGATTGACACAACATAGTCTTAATTTATCATCATCTATGGAATTTAATCTTTGTGAATAAAATAAAAATTCAAAATTATTGTTAAATGTTTGCACTTGCTTAAACTGCTTCTTCAAAGTAGCAATGACAACATAAAAAAAAACAATGAAATAATTAATTTTAAAAGATTTTTTTATTAAATTGTACGTTATCCTCTGGTGTACTCTCATCAAATTGTTTTTTTCTTCGAATTTGACGTCGTATAGGAAAAATTGGTTAAATATCCATTTCTAAAGCTATATTCCCAATACTTTTGAAAATGAGAAATCAAACCATCCAATTGTATACTAGCATCATCTATGCGCATTTCTTTAGATTGCAATAACTTGCTAACAACATTAATATGAGACAAAATATCATGTCAAATAATCATGCCTAATAAAAATTCAAAATTCTCAAGTTCTTGTATTAAACTTTCAACTTCACTTTTTGTTTTTATATCATCACTAATTTCAAATAATTCAATTAAGGCTTCTTTTATTTTAGGAGCTTGAAATCTTATAGCTTTAACACTTTTGAAATAACTCTCTCATATTGTATTAGATAGCGTCTTAAGTGTTAAACCTTCTATATAATTTTGTATAATTTTTTTTATTTTTTGTAGAACTAGAAAATAACAAATACAAAAGTTTTATAATACCAAAAAAAGATATTACTTAAACACAAGAATGCGCCATATCACAAATAATAAGATTAAGATTATGACAAACATATGACATATAAAATGTTCTACTGTTTATTTCTAACAAACTTTTTTGTACACCTTGATGTTTACCTTTCATATTTGATTCATTTTCATATCCTTGTCCCCTCAAGTCATTAATATTAAGATAAAAAGATTTTAAAACATATTGTAATTTATTAAATAACCTTAATCTGGATGTGTCGTCCACATTTAAAAATTCTAAAAAGTATTATTCTATTCGAATTGGATTATTATGCATGTCTACACAACAAATTATTAAAGTTATTTGTTCTTGATGACTTATATCAGGAATACAATCAATTATTACAAAAAAATATTTAGCCATTCTAATTTTTGAAATAATTACATCTTCAACATTAGGCGATAATAAAAAATCAACTCATTTTAAATTTTATAACTAAGATAGTGATTTTAAATTTCATTATTTTGAATGCATCGAACATGTTTATGGGTTACTAAATCAAACTCTGCAATCATCTCAATTAAACCTAAAAAGTTACCATTATTATTTACATAAATCTTTTCATGAGTGCCACGAAAAGTTAAATTATGCTTGGAAGGTATTTTATTATGACAATTATTCTTACAAATAATTGTTTCCAATGCATTTTTTCTTTAGAAATTTATTCTTGTACATTCCTATCAATTGCTTCGCACGTTCTTAATCTTATATCTAAATCAATCCAATTATTCATGTTAGTGACATGTAGAATACTATTTTCATGTGATTTAATTCTATCACTAATATGCTTCCAACAATCTAGTCCTTCTTTAATTAAGCCACTACTAGTAATTGTCCTTTTAAATAACTTACAACAAAAGCAATAAACTTTGTTTGCATTTGTTGAATATACTAGCCATTTTCTCTCTTGATTTTCACCATTGGGCAATATTCTAGTATAATGCAAATAAGAGACATATCTAAGAGTAGCATCTAATAGATATTTGTAAGAATCTTTTTCTCTTCTAGAACCTTTTTCTACTATCAAGTCTCTAGTTGTACTATCAAGATCATTCCAATGTTGTGGATCATAAATATTTAATTGAGGATCTAATATATTTTCATTCAAATCATGAGCATCAATTTCATCACTTTTTCAATCTTTGGCTCAATCTCATGAGTTTCATCATTATAATTTTCTCTAAAATCTTGTAAGTCACCCACTTGTTTAATTTTCGGTTCAATTTTATAATTTTCATTATGATCATTTTCTTTCGACTCTTCCACATAACTTGATTGATTTAAATTTTTCATGACATACTTATCTAGCGCCACTTTTTGTAATTACCTTAATTGTTATAGTCTTTGTTTTTTTCATATCCAAAATCACACTTCTTAGAAGTCATATTTATTCAACAGTAGAAATTTCGCAAAACCTAATTAATATAATAACAAAACTCAATACAAGTAAATATTATTTTAATTCTGATAATTGAGATAAGTTCAAGAAAACACCGTAATTATTAAATAATCTTAATATTGTACAAACAATGCTTGTCAAAGGTCCTCTCAAGTAGTGAACCAAAAAGCCTCCAAACAAGTTAATAACCTTCAATTCAAATAAATAAGTTAATTATGTAAAATAAATAGAATAATAAATTAATGATATTGAAATTACTATGATTGAAAAATAAGGTGTTTAATTTTGTTGAGAGCAAATGCCAAGATTGCAAGAATAAGTAAAAAAATAGTAATAAACATACAAATTAGTTAATCATTAATTATTAGTTTCTATTTGTTTTAGAAAATATATAATTAAAATTTTATTATTTTTTAAGATAATAAATTATAAGAATTTAAGATTAAAAATTAAGAATTTACTATTTATCAAATAACAATAAGTCATTGGCATAAAAAAGAAAAGAATAAAAAGAAGAGTATAAGACAAAAGAATAATCAATAATGGAATGGGTCACATGGTTAAGTTGAGTGCTTGACTGCTTGTGCTTTCTCAGTTATTTAATCACTTTAATGGAATAACAATATAAGACAATAAGTAAATAAGTAATATGAATAAGACAAAAGAATAAAAACAAAAAATAATAAAGTGGTGATGCTGGTGGACCGTGAACCTAGTTGTTGCAGTGCAGACTGTAATGGTGGTGGGTAACTGGATATTGAGACTTGTTGGCTTGTTGCTATGTAGACTGTAGTGGCGATGCCATGGTGGATATTGAAAATTTGAGATTTTGAGTTGAATCGTTGTCTCATTGAAGTGCAACGACAACCAATTGTAAAGCACTAGAGATTTGAAAAACAAAGAACTGAAGAAGCCAGAGACTGTTCTTCTTCTTCTCGTTTTTTCTTCTGTTCTTGGATGAGTGTGATTTGTTTATTTTGGAATTTGGACGGTTTAGCTAGAAATTAGACACTGGCTTGGCAATGGGAGCATCTTCTATTCATCAAACTTGGGAGAGGAAGAGAATCTTGTTTTTTAATTAGCTTCTTTCAAGTTGATTAATATCTCTTTCTCTTAGAATTTTGATTTCTTGAAAATTTGATTCTTCTAGTTTTGGAAATCTTCTTAAAATATAAATCTTTATTTGTAATTTACTGAAAATAAATGAATAAATAGATAGATATAATTTAGTAGTATGAAGAATCACTAGAAAAAAGATATACATGTATATTAAAAATAATGTATATACACATACATACATTATATATACATGTGTATATTGGTTAAAAATAAATAAATAAATAAATAATAAAAATACTATCTAAATTTCGTCATCTAGTAAAAGATTTAATAAAATTAATTTTAGCACACAAAATATAAAATAAGGATAAGAAACTATGGAAAAAAGAGTATAAAATAGTGTTATTTAGAAATATGAGGGGGTATTATATTGTATAAGTAGTGTTGACATGTAATTTTGGTTCCCAAAGACACGAAAACTCAAAATCATCCCTAAGGCATTCAAATCCCACATCCCATATGACTTAAAAGAGGAGAGAATGGATAGACATCAAACTCTTGAATTGATTACAATAAAGAGTCCTAAATACATTCTAACTCTTTGTTATCTTCATCCGACTAAACGTAATTCTATCTCTACTCAAAAGTGGTAACTTCCTTTGCTAAATTAATCTGTAAGTGCCAATTTCTTTTTCCTCTTTTCCTCCCTAGTCGACTCCCAAGTTAAACTAGAGAAAATGCCACCCAAAGTTAAAGGAAATACAATGGAACACCATCAATTCATCCCATGAGGTGATAACTACACCATATTCTCTCTTCTCTCTTTTCTCCATTCTTTTTTACTCCTTAGATGCTGATTTATTTCTTCATCTTTTTGTTCTAGACGTCTTCAACTTTAGCCATAGAGACCTGTTACAAAAAAGTGGAGATTTCATGCATTGAATCACCAATAATCCATGCTATAAGGTATCAATCCACACCATGATCACTACACCCTCTTCTCTTTTATTTTCTCCTTCTTCCAGCCTCTTAATTGGATTATTCTTACCATTAGAAATTTTTCAGATCTTTTCCTATTTTCATCATCAAAACACAAACGTAAATCATGTCGGGACCCCTTCCCTAGGTCGAAGGGCGACTCGACCGGCACAGCGGCTCAACGAACTGACTCATCGAGTCGAGTCCTCCCAGCCGCCGTTAAGCCTTTCCAACCTCGACATCCATGCCACAATAGAGTAATCTAAACATCCATTTAATTAAAGTGCGAAAGTAAACGATGTATTACATGTTATCATGTTCCAAAAGTACAAGCGTACATAGTTCGACATTTAGAAGTTCAGACTTACAAAAAAAAATGACCGACCTATCGATAGAAACAAAATGGAATACAGGACCACACGTGGACTAGGCTATCACCACGCCTTTTCCTCTATCAGCCGCTGAGGAACCTGAAATGTAGTAGAGTAGTAAGCCTAATATTCAACATGGCTCAGTGAGTAGAAAAACCAGTATATCATCTAACTAGCACTCTGAAAACAGTGCATGTATGCATGAATAGTAATTGAAGGCATGGTATGTAGTAAAACAGTTATAAATAGTGCAACAGTTAAAGAAAAGTAATTTAAATACATGCAGCTCAAAACTATATCCAGACTAGGGTTTAAATCATCAATACAACCCTATGGTCACTGCTCGAGCGAGTCATGAGTCAGGCGTACCGGCCACTTAAGTGGGTCAAGGGCTAGGCGCATTCATCGAACACCCTAACCCTGCACTTGGTCCTCAAGTGCCATGCTCGAGCGGGTCTGAGGCTAGGCGCACTGATCATATGCCCTAACCCCATCGCGCGGTCCTCGAGCCTAATCCAATCACATCGTGTACCCTGACCCTGCGTTAGGACCTCGAGCCTATGGTCTCACTATCGGTGTACGACTACATATATTTCAAATCAACCCATGTAGATCAAACACATAAAACCATTCAATCGATGACAATTTCAATCATTTTTCATGCAAGGAATACAATTAAGATAACAACTAGGCCAAACTACTCACCTCGAGTCTCGTGCACTGATGTCCCCTTGACAGTCGGCCCAGTCTCGCAAAATACGCTTAAGTTTGCATTATATTAACTCAATTTCAGTTCCTCATGAAATGTTGTTTAATTTGGTCCCACTACCCCTAGCCGGTCTTAGTCGACCCAAAATTCGACTCGGTCAAACCTGGTCAACCTCGGAAAAACTCAGTCACCTTAGTCGAAGTTGGCCATCATTGGTCAATGTGGTCAAAATCAAGTCAATTGGGTTAAAATTCCCAATTTTTAATACTTAACCAATTCTAAGCCTTTTAGTTTAATTTGCGCAGCAAATTTGTCAATTTTCTTGCGATCAATCCAGCTGTTGGATTTATGCGAAACTTTTTAGATTTTATTCAGACCCTTCAAATATTCACTAAAATTTTATGTTTCTATTTTTGAATTTCATTTGACACGTTTTCCAACTAAAATAACAGGAACCTTCAATTCTGGATTTTCCTTTCTATCTATAGAGTGGAGTTCCTGAATTTCCTGTGATAAATCCGACCGTTGGATTTGTATGAAAATTTCTAGATTTGATCTAAATCATTCAATTGTTCCCCAGAATTTTTGTTTCAAATCTTCTGGTCTAATTTACTACGGTTTTTGAGTGGAATCATAGAGATGCTCAAATCTGGTCCTATTTGTTCTAACTGCGCAGTAGGACTTCACAATTTTTCTGCTGTCAATCCGTATATTGGATTTATGCAATATTTTCTAGTTATGATCTACACTTCCTAAGGTATCTTCAGAATTTTATTTCATGAATTTTGGACCCCTTTTAGTATGTTTTCCAACGGTGATATCAGGAAATTTTGGTTTTCCGGATTGCATATGATAGACAGTCAAGAGACAACTTATTTAACCACCTTATACTTATCTATTTGTGACCAAATTTTTAAACAACATTCCTAGTTGTTTCATGAACGTATCCTCCAAATTTCAGGCAAATCAGACATGTCTAAGTATTTTTAAAAATTCACAACAACAAGCACAAAATCATCGTATCATGACAAATTTTCCAAAATTTTTTCTAAGTATCAGATTAGCACGTTCGACAGCCTATTTCGACACCATTTTTAACATGGTTCAAGTGCTCATTAGCCATTCTTCATAGAATAGAAAATGAAGTAGACATAACAAGCTTTGAAAAGAGCCATATTACCTTAAAATTCGAGCTCGGACGAGGGAGAAATCGACTCATAAAACTCGGCCGAACACATTTGTCTGGTTTTCTGGGTTTCATGGTAACGAACATCCCCCCTTCGACGCCATTTTCGACATGTTTCAAGAGGTCAGTTGGTGTTTCTCATAAAATAAAAGTTGAAGTAGACATTATAAGCTTTAAAACGAGCTAAGGTACCTCAATATCGGAGTTCGAATAAGTGAGATATCGACCTTTCAAAACTCAGACAATACACGTTTTTGGGTTTTTGCAGTCGCGAACAACAAGTTTTATGGTCGTTTCTGCTCCAAATGGTTCGTGTTTGTGATCAATGTCTTGGACCTTCTTGAAGACGACAGTCTGAGCTTTTCAAAGACTATAACAACGTCCAAAACGGACTTTGGATGAGAGAGATAATTGAGGTTTGAAGGTGGTGGGTTTGCAAGCCAAAAGTGCAGGAAAATCAAATCAAGTATTTTTTGTAGTTGGTTTGGACGAGATTTTTGCAATCTATCCAGCTGATAGTGCCTTGGCTCATGGCTCAATGTTCCAGGGAACATGGGGAGCTGTTGGGGGAATGCATTGATGATCAAACAGTGGGCAAAAACCCCCAAGAAAACTGGTTTTCTTGCACAATTTATGCTATTTTTCTGTTGAAAATGAGGAAGGGAAAGAAGAAGGAGAAGGAAGAGAGGAAAAAGGGGTGGTGGGCTGGGCTGAAAAGGGGTGGTGGGCTGGGCTGTGCGCTCAGCCCAGCCCAGGCCCATGCCCCTGGGTTGCCCAGGTGGCCCAATTCCATCATTTAACCCCCTTTTTATGTTACTTGTTTTTTTTTTTGTATATATATATATATATATATATATATATATGTATATATATATATATATATCGAAATTTTGTATTTTTTTTCTAAAATTATTAAAATTATTTGATTTATCATTCTTTACCAAAATCCTCTAATTATACACCATTTTTATTTTTTTATACAATTATTTTCTAAAAATTGAATAATTTACCTATAAATTATATTTTTCTCCCAAAAATTCAATTAATTTCTCTAAAAATTTCATAATTATTCTGAAAATTTAAAAATCAATCCCAAAAATTATTTTTCTCCAGAAATCACATTTTTCTTATGATTTCACATATTTTCTCCTCAAATTTATATTTTTCTCCATTTTCCTCATTTTCTTCAATAAGTAATTCAAAATTAGAAAAAAAAAGAGAATAATTCATGTATTTTCATTAAAATTTCTAGAAAAATATGCGAAAATACATATTAAAAATATAAGGGTCGTTACAAATCAGTCCAAAGAGAAGTCAAGAATTCTCTTTTGAGATTTACATCACCAACTCGATTATTCGGGTAATGGTAGTAAGGTATAATAATTATATTCCTTTCTAGGGGCCAATTTTCAATGTCTAGCAATTAAATTAATGTATTAGAAGGTTAAAAATTCTATAGAAACATCAAAGGTTGAAGGAAATCATGTCTACATATGGAATGGATCAAATATGCATGTATGTGCAAGAAATTAGTGACTGTGCATGATGCATGTAAGGATTAGTGATTTATATAGTAAAATAATGTAAATAATGTATTATTTCTTGAAAAATCAACAAGTTAGGTTGCTGAAAAATTATGAATATACATGCACAAAGTACTGATTTTAGGACATAATGATAAAAGCATACAAACAAGACATGTATGCATGAGGTAACTAGGCTATATGCATGTTTAAGGGATGGTAGTATAATTGCAAGTTGTGTGATGGTTGCATGCTTTTAAGTGTCAAAAATCAGCAAGGTGGGTTGCTAAAAATTTATGATTGAAGATGCCTAAGAGGTTAGAAATGGGTGTGAACTTTAATATCCATCAAATAATAAAAATATGTATGTAAGTTATGAAAACAGCTATAATTTCATGTACTTGATGCATGCTAGTCATGACTAAATATTTAATGGCCTCAAAAAGGTTTACAAAATAAAAACTAATTAGATAGTGAGTGTGCATAGCCGAAAAAGGTAAGTCAAGTCCAACTACTAAATAAGGGCAACAATGCGCACCGAATGCATTAAAAAGGCGAATGATGCATTGTTTGTCATGTTTGGTAACAAATTAGTATATTTATGACTTAAAAATATTATATAATTTTCAAATACTAAAAATAATTACTTTGAATAGTTTACATTTAGAACTTATGACATTCGGGATTGTAGTGTGTGAAGAAACATGCTATTCTTAAATATTATTTTAGCTTTAAATATTGGGCATGATTGATTGTTTATGTCGATGTTACACTTGGAAACATGCTAAGATGTGGTTATCAACTGTTTGGGTGATTGCATGTATGATATGTTATTGATAGCATGATGAATAGGGTATGATAGTACTATTCAAAAATATGTTGTAAGGCTTGTTTATTGAATAATATAATTTGTGTGATTAATTGTTTTCAATATATTTTATATGTTCATATCCTAGAATTTTGATATCATTGAGCATGTTAGTTATATCTAAACTAGTTGTCTCACTTAACAAAGATGATGAAGAATCTGAACCACTTACTGGGGCAATGACCGGCCGTTTGGTGTCATCATGGGTGTCCCCAACCTAGATCATTTGTTGATACTATTTGTTGCAACCCACTTCGTAAAAATGACGTCATAACTGACACATAATACCATATACGCTAACCTACGTATATAATATTATGTCAACCTCTTACACCAGAACTACTTAATATCCACATAAAAATTTTGACAGTCTCTTCTAAAATTTTGACTTATCTCAAAGAAAAATCATCACATGATAAATATTATTATTAATCCACAAGTCCATAACAAATAATATTACACATGTTATTATTAGTCATAACTCGCATTTCATAATTTGCAATGTTCTACACTCTTAACTAGTATAAATAGATCCAAATTCCTCTAGTGATGTTACTTATACTGTGATAATTGTAATTATACAAAAATACAGCCCACAAAACAATTAAGCCTACGTACACAACAGTAGCTGAAGAGTCGTCTACTCTTTTCGCGCTAGCCTCTTTCTTTTCCTATCTGATCTTGAAATGTTGAAGATAATAAGTGAACAACAACATGCCCGATGAATAATCTTTATCTATGACATTTAGATGTATTTAAATAATCATGCAGAAAATCAATTTAGATAAAATATTTAAATTCATTATGTATATTTAAGACATACATATATGCACTTAACATAGTGATCATGCTATTTTCAATGCATTATTTATAAAACATATGCACATCCACATCTTTCAGAACTAAAGTCAATCTCACTTCTTGTATGGCCTGAACAATAATAGACTCTATCTCTAATTAGCACCTACTCCACAATCATTTCAAGGATTATCACATAGAAAAAGGCTAATACTTCTCATGGCTCAGTCCTATGTAGATTATCACATAAGAAGTATTATTCTTCATGACTCAATTCATTGAAACAATACTATATTTTAGATCTGCTCTTACAAATCCAAAATACGTTACCACGTAAATAAAATTTTATAAATTTCAAACAAAATGCAATAGATGTCAATACAAATAACATGCTTACATTCAAATCAATTTTATATTTACAATGTCATATAAATAACCAAGATAAAGAAAGACTTACAGAATACCAATAACTTAACCCGCTGAACATGTATTTCATTTCTTGTTATATTGACCAATCTCACCCAAATTTACTCTAAAATCCAATAATACATAATCTATCATTTCATATATCATATATATTTTCACATGCATCTATTTTCATTTAATAAAAATCAAAGGTTTTGACATAATATCAACGTTCACATAATACCAGAAATAATTATTACTCACCAAATTACTGTTCAATCAATTTTTAGTATCTACTTCAAAATCTATGTTTCGATCTAGCACAATTATCCTATTGAAAAATCAATTTATGTGCACAAATAAAATTTAATTCATTTTTTTGTAAATAATTTTTAACGTATTTATTTTTCATATTTATTTCTACACGTGTATTAGATCTCACATATTGTTACGTATTGACTTGAATATTCTCAATAACCTTTTAAATTAATTTCCTGCTCATATACCGTATTTTAATAGCCAAAAATAAAATAAATAGGCTTCCCCAAATATATTTTTACTAATTTTTTTTATTTTTTATAAATAACTCAATTGGTCAATCATTCACCAAAAATTCATTTGATATCCAAAAGTCATGAATTTGGAGTCGATGGGTGCGGATTTTCATTCTTCACATTGCTATATGATCCAATCAAGGTTTTATTTGGGTTTAACATACCTGAAAGTCTCCCCAAAGATTATTTAACTTTGGATATTTATTTTGGTGTATATAGGACAAACAAATGAAAACTAGCTACATATCTAGGATTTACATGTCACAGGGGTGTATTTTTGTTGAGTTTTACTTATAGTGGGAGAATATCCCATTTTTGATTACTCTTATAAAACACTCATACAGTAAAAATTATATCCCTAGAATCGTATTACATGACTTACTTAACATTTTTAGAATAAGCATTGAAAGAAATGGCTTACCTCAGCATCGAATCCATCAAGAAAAGGTCAATTTATTTTTCTCTTCTTTTTGTTTCATTTCTTTCTTGTGGTTCGACATTAATAAAAGAAAGAATGAAGACACAAGTGAGGAGCTTATCAATTAAAACAACCAACCCACCATATTAACATAAGTTAATGTTGGTTTTTGCCCCAACCAATCATAAACCTTCAATTAGAACAATCGACCCACCATATCTCATCATTTCTTTCTTTGAACAACTTTATTATATACATACTATTTCTTTATATATATACATATGTATATTTAACCCAAATTACACTCATGTTATTATATTTTTTTTATCTTTCTTTTATTTACACAAAAATAATTTTTAATACTACTTTAATTAATTAATTTATACATGTATCGTGTATCTTTAATATATGTGTATAATTATATGCATATACACGCATAATCCATCCAAATATGTGTATTTATACACATTTATTTTTATTTAAATTAGTTTACGTATCACATTAAAATAGAAATGTTACAAGGTAAATTGTAGCACAAGACAAGGTCGATCCACAGGGATTGAAAAAAATAAATTTTTTTTTAGAAAATAGATTTAATAATTTATGCACCTTTTAAGTCAAAGCAGATAAAAAGTGTAATTTAACAATCTAAAATAATAAAGCAAATCACAAAAGAAAGAAATGAAACTAACTAAAATGAAGAAAAAAATAAAACTAAAAATATAAATAAATGAAAATAAAAACAATCTTAAACACAAAAAAGAAGAATAAAAAATAGAAAAACTTTAATAATTAACTTTTAAATCAATAATGACAATAATAATAATAATGATGATTAACTCTAGACTTAAAAAGTAGAAGAAAAATAAAATAAAATAAAATAATAATAATAATAATAATAATAATAATAATAATAATAATAATAATAATAATAATAATAATGATGATGATGATGATGATGAAGATGATGAAGCAACTCAAAAAAGAAAATAAAACATACAAGTAATTAAATTTCAACTAAAGAAATAAGAGAAGAGAAAGAATATTAGAGACACAATAAAAGGAAAATGACAATCTTTATTAAAAGAAAAAGAGAAAGAACACTTACAAAGATTCAAGGTCTAAAGTATTGTCACTTACCCTAGCCTTGAATCATACAAAACCTCCTTCTCCAATGCTTCAAACTTCTTAAACAAAAATAAGACTAAGACTAAAAAAATGAAATAGAATTCAAGAGATGAGGGGGATGAATTTCTCTTGAAATCAATGCCCTTTTATAGAGAAGTCAAATTCCTAATTTTCAAGAAAATAAATCCACCAATATTCGCTAAAAATCTCCTAAAAATAGTCAATTTTTGAATTACACAAAGATATTCAATTAAGAGAATAAAAAGAAGATTATGGTCATTTATGGAGTTGATTGTACATCTTCATCTTCCCTAAATGGGTGGATATATGCTCATTCAAGTCTTCATCCAAGATTGCAATCATGTGGGTCCCACAGAGTTAATCCAACGAACACGGATTGATCGTCGACTTTATTATACGTAGTACCACAATTTTTCGTATCAAGCCCTTGATGCATAAATATGAGGTGTGGATCTTTCAGACAATTAAAATCAATTACCTAAAAACTTTAAAGATACTTGAAGACCAAGTGAGACATCCACATACTCAAAAATATAAATGACCTTATTAAAAATAAATGAAAATAGTACAATAATTAAAAAAATGAGAAAAATGTTTTATTTTTTAATTTTTTTATTTTAAAATCTTATTATTTTATTATTTTTAAATATTAAATTATTTAAAAAGTGAGATAAAAAATGCAAAATTGTGATTTCATCATCCATGATAGTGTTATTACTATCATGGTCAGTTATAGTAAGATGAGACTAAGAGTCATAGGTAACTTCATTTCTAAGATAGGGTCCTGAATAGATAACCGACCCTTGGACGTTACCTTTGGATGATATCCCGGTCCAATAGGGGGATACCGAGGATAGTCTTTTCGGTCACAACATCAACCCAAAACAACTGAATTGTTTAAATCGCCTAATTTTTGACAAGTGTGTGCATATTCTGTATTTTGACTTTAATAATACTTAAGATGTATTGTATATGATTCACTATGCTTTTGACTCATCGTATTTCTAATTTTTCAGGTGACCATTGATGGAGTTCGTACTAACAAACAAGACCAGCTATTTTGTCATTGTGGTAGTCGGCTTTACTAATTGGGCCTATCAAGTTTTGTCCTTCATTTATGACTTTTAGTCTAGATATGTGGATGTAGAGTAGCGTCATTGAACATATTAGTATTTTTATTTTGTCTTCAAACTCGACCACAAGCCCAAGACTTTCATTTATATGTTTTTGAGTCAGCTTATTTATGTACTCTACTATATTTTTAAGATATGACTTGATGTAACTAGGAAATCAAATGATGTGAGAATTAATAATATTTCAATTCTTGAATAGTGAAATATTACAAAACGGGTACAAATGCATGTTTAACTGTGAGACAAACGAGTCAATTGCGAATGATTCAAAAACTAGGATGTTACATTATTTATCTTACATATCTTCTTAATAGCACTTGCAAATGATTCCCTTACCGCCAAGTTAGCGCAAAGAAGACTCTTGAATAGTGAATTAGCCAATCTTTTGTTTCTTTCAACTATAGATCACCACCAATCTTAAGTGTTGAGTCTTCATTTTCTAGCAAAGTGAAAGATTTCAATCATGCTATCTCCATATTAATAGCGTTCACATTGGGATCTGGTTCTCACTAGCGAGGAAGAGGTAATTGATTATACCTCCTCAGCCATTGCCTTTGGATATTTCAACTAAAAGAGTGACAAATGATAAGAAAACATCCTAAAGAAATAGGACAAGTAATTGAAAATTTATAATAATAATAATAATAAGGAACTTGAATTAAACAATAAAAAATAGTTGAAATTTAACTACTTTCCCGTGAAATAACACTGAGAACGCTCTCTATTTGCTTGAAAGAGCTAAAGAGGGTTGCTCTGCCGCACTTCAATTTTTTTCTCAACAGCAAAGAACAAAAGCTACCCTTAGCTCAAAAAATCAAACTTGTAAATCCAATGAAAAACCCAACAATCTATGCATAGATGGGCTTTATAGAAAAAGGAATGCACATTAGATTAAGAAATATTAGTTTTGTATATAATATGGATAAAATTTATTTTATTTATCTTAAGGTCTATTTGTGTTACCAAATATAATACAGTATAGTAGGTGGGGAAATAATATGGATTTACTATAATTATAATCTCAATCTTTACAAACATGAGATCATTTATTACTTTCTATAATACCGTTGTTTACAAGAAACTATTTAATTATTATTAGATATAAAATATCTCCGGGTAGAAATGGTGGTTAAACTAACCTGACTTCCGCCTTGCACCAGCTAAAGGCGGAGCGATCGATGTTGGAATTGCTACACTTGAAGAGCAACTTCAAACATGAACAACGCACAAACCACTTGCTTCGATTCCGGGTCATCTAAGAAAAGGTACAATTCTTCGATTTTTTCTCATCCGACGATCTCACTTTACTCCCTCTTAAAATGGAAATCCCACTTTTCCGATTCCATGACATTTCGTTTACGGACATTCAAACCAGTTTTAGATTCCCTTGCTTTCTTTTGGATCCTACTAAGATCTCATCAAACACCCAGATTCCAGTTCTTTCTGGGTTTCATCTGTTCAAAAGAAGGAAACGTGGGCATTCATTATTTGTCACCAATTGTTCTTCTGTTGAGCAAGGACTGAAACCAAGGCCGACCAGGCCAAAACCCAGTACAATTGTTGAAGATAATGGAATTAGTATTGGCCCAGATGAGGAGGAATTGGAGAGGAGGAAATTGGCTTTAGGATTGTGTAGTGAAATTGAGAAGCTTGTCGTTTATAAGAGGTATGAAGATGCACTAGAATTGTTTGAGATTTTGGAGTGTCAAGGAAGCTATGTGGTGGGTGCAAGCACTTACGAGGCATTGGTGAATGCATGCATTTCTGTGAAATCTGTTAGATGGGTTAAAAGGTTGTATAATTACATGATTAGAAGTGGGTTTGAAGCGGATCAATATTTGAGGAACAGGGTGTTGTTGATGCATGTAAAATGTGGGATGATGGTTGGCGCACGAAATTTATTTTATGCAATGCCTGAGAGGAATCTAACTTCATGGAATATCGTTATTGGGGGACTTGTTGATGCTGGAGACTATGAAGAGGCTTTTGACTTGTTTTTGATGATGTGGGAGCATTTCTCAGATGCTAGCTCCCGCACTTTTTTCAACTATGATCCGAGCTTCTGCTGGATTAGGTGAAGTTTATGTTGGGAGCCAATTGCATTCTTGTGCTTTGAAGATGGGTGTGCCTGGAGATATGTATCTGTCTTGCACTTTGATTGTGTATAGCAAGTGTGGTTTCATTGAAGATGCTCGACGTGATTTTGATGGGATGCAGGAGAAAACAGTTGTTGGATGGAATTCAATTATAGCTGGGTATGCTCTTCATGGTCATAGCGAGGAAGGCCTAGACCTGTATTATCAGATGCGGGATTCGGGAGTAAAGATGGATTACTTCACTTTCTCAATAATCATTAGTACATGTGCACGTTTAGCTTCAGTAGAACATGCTAAGCAAGCTCATGCAGGCCTAGTGAGACAAGGGCTTGTATCAGACATAGTAGCTAATACAGCTCTCGTGGATTTTTACAGTAAATGGGGTAAGATTGAAGATGCCCAAAATGTTTTTGATAAGATGCATTCTAAGAATATCATGTCTTGG
>JAJIYU010009233.1:0-17187 GCA_030144865.1 Tinospora cordifolia | reverse complement strand
CACATATGATGAATGAAACTACCAGAAGAGTGATGGAGAAGATAGAGCAAACGCTATCTCGAATGATACCTCAGGTGGCGCCACAGCCACAGGTACAGGAATAGATTATGATGTAGCAGCCAATGTCAGCACTTGAGATTCTGGATCATCAGGAGGAACCAGAAGAGTTGGAAGACAGTGAACATAGAAAGTTGTTGTTAGAATTGAAGAAGCTGAGACCATCACAATTTTATGGTACTACGGATAGCTTAACAGTTGACCATTGGTACTAGGAATTAGAAGAACACTTGGATGTGTTGAGAGTAACGGGTTCTAGTAGGGTAGCGTTGGCTACCCATCAATTCAAGGGACCAGCTAGAAGCTAATAGCGGATGGAAAAGGCAGACCTGACTGTTAATGTTAACAGAATGAACTAGGAAGAGTTTAGGGAGTAATTTTACGAGAAATTCTTCCCTAAAGCAACACTGACAAAGATGCAGGAGGACTTCATTTAGTTGAAGCAGAGAGATTACAGTGGCCGAGTATGAGGCCAAATTTATCGAATTGGCCAAGTTCTCAACTGAACTAATTAGTGAAAAGAAGAAGAAGGTCAACCGCTTCACTCAGGGTCTCAAGATTGAGATCTAAAAATTAATAAGGATAGCCTGCCCAAAAATGTATAGAGAAGTCGTAGATAGGGCATTAATTGTAGAACAAGAACTGAACTTTGAATAAAGGTTGAGAAACAAAAAGCAAGAGACCAGGAGGTGACAGAGACCGCCAGGGAGATCAAAAGAGAAGGAATGCTAATAAGAGCGATGAAAATAAAATGCCCCAATGGCAAAACCAACCCAATCCGGCCACGGAAGAACAATTAGAGCTGGTCAAACGTCAAGCGTTGTGTTACCACTACAACCAACGATGGCACATAGCAAAGTTTTATCCCACCAAAATCCAGATGCAATAGCAGCAACAACATCAAAATTGTCAAGGGGGAGAACAGAATGTACATCTTCAACAAAAACTACCTCGACAAAATAACACCGAGGGACAAAATCAGAATTAGGGTCGGGTGCAAAACCTGAACCAGGGCCGTGGGCAAAATCAGACAAGAGTATTTTCCATCACTGATGCCCCTGAAGACCAAATCCCTACTGTTGAAGGTACATTCCTATTATTTAACATTGCTGTAAAAGTATTGTGTTATTCGGGTGCCACTAAGTCATTTGTGTCAGAAGAACTAGTTAGAAGATTACAACTAGTGACATCCACATCACCAGAACCATTGCATGTGTCCACTCCCATAGGAGACACTGCAGTTACACGAAAAGTTTGTACATGTGAATTAAGATTTGAAGACAAACTAGTAACTGCTGACCTTAGATTATTACCTTTCTAAGGGTATGATGTGATACTTGGTATGGACTGGTTGACTCAACACCAGGCTCAGATCGATTGCCCAAGACGAAGAATCACATTAATTCTACCATCTGGAGAGTTAGTAAAAATCAATAGGGATATGCGAAGACTACCTTAGAATCCTATGATAGCCATTTTACATCGTCTAAAACAGAGTGAGGACTTCAAACAATTGTTAGAGGAGGATACTAGATTTGGATAATCTAAGAAGATTTTGGAGATACCTGTAGTATGGGAATATGCAGGTGTATTCCTAGATTATTTACCTGGACTATCACCACACAGAGAGGTAGAGTTCAAGGTTGAATTTTATTCAGGCACAAACCCTATAGCTATTCCTCCTTATCGAATGGCACCAATAGAATTCATTGAACTCAAGACATAGTTGGATGAACTCCGTGAAAAAGGATTCATTCAACCTAGTGAATCACCATGGGGAGCTCCAATATTATTTGTGAAAAAGAAAGACGGATCCATGAGTTTGTGTGAATTATCAAAAATTAAATTTAGTAACCATAAAGAACAGGTATCATTTGCCAATGATAGATGACCTATTTGATCAATTGAGAAGAGCTACTTATTTCTCTAAGATTGATCTTAGCTCAGGCTATCATTAGTTGAGAATTCGAGAGTCAGATATACACAAAATAACCTTTAGAACAAGATGCAGACACTTTGAGTTCATCGTGATGCCGTTTGGTTTGACCAATGCCCCAACAACATTTATGGATTTAATGAACTAAGTGTTTAGACAATATCTTAACCACTTTGTGGTGGTATTCGTAGACGACATCCTAATTTACTCAAAAATAGAGGCTGAACACTTGGAACACTTGCGGATAGTGTTGGAAACCCTCAAAGGTCACCAACTATATGCCAAGTTCAGCAAATGTGAATTTTGGATGAAGACGGTCAAGTTCCTTGGCCATGTAGTATCAGCAAAAGACATCTTTGTAGATCTGGAGAAGGTGGAAATTGTCATGAATTGGAAGCAGCCAAAGACAATTACAGAAATCAGGAGATTCTTAGGCCTGGCTGGATACTACAAAAGGTTCATACAAGTTTTCTATAAACTAACAGAACCTATGACCAAGCTAACTTGGAAGGGAGTTAAGTTCACTTAGGATGAGAAGTGCGAAAAATCATTCCAAGAACTGAAAAAGAGATTGACTACGGCCCCCATCTTAGTCACTCCAACTCATGGGGTTACCTTTACCCTTTATACTGATGCATCACTGAATGGACTGGGAGCAGTATTGGTGTAAGGAAGACAAGTAGTCACTTACGCCTCGCAACAACTGAAGGTCCATGAGAAGAACTACCCCACTCATGACCTACAGTTAGCAGCCATTGTATTTGCCCTAAAGATTTGGAGACACTATCTTTATGGTAAAAAAACTTGATCTATTTTCAGATCACAAGAGCTTGAAGTACATCTACACCCAGAAGGAGTTGAACCTCAGGCAACTAAGATGGATGGAGTTCTTGAAAGACTATGATTTTTAACTACATTGCCATCTAGAAAGAGCCAATGCAGTGGTCGATGCTTCAACAAACAGGAGGAAGAGAAAGGCCAGATGTACTAGTTGATCAATGACTTTAGGCTGGGTGTGACTCTAAATGAAAAACAAGCCTACCTCTACACTATGTCTTGCCAACAAAATCTTCTGCACCAGATCAGGGATGAACAAAGATAAGACAAATGACTTACCAGTCTGATCAAGGGAGTTACACAAGGTAAGCATGCTGACTTCAAGTTAGATGCTAAAAATATCCTAAGGTTAGGGAAAAGGATCTATGTACCTCAGAATGGACAGAGTAAACAAACAATACTAGATATGGCTCATCGAACCAAGTATACGATGCATCCAGGTGGAGATAAAATGTACTAGAACCTTAAAAATGCTAATTGGTGGAGAGGGACAAAGAGAGACATGGCTAAGCATGTCTCTAAATGCTTAACCTGTTAACAAATAAAAACCAAACACCTAAAATCATCTGGAATGTTAGAACCACTCTCCCTATCCCTGAATGGAAGTGGGATAACATTGTTATGGATTTTGTCAGTGGTTTGCCCAGAAATCAGAAAGGAAAAGATACTATTTGGGTGATTATGGATCATCTCACTAAAGTGACTCATTTCCTGCCAATCAGATCCACAGACCAAATCAGTAAGCTGGGAGCACTATATGTGAAAGAAATAGTAAGACTGCATGGTGTGCCCAAGATGGTAGTATCTGACAGAGACTCTCATTTCACTTCTTGGTTCTAGCAAAGCCTACAAGAGTTAGACACTAAACTCATTATGAGCATTGCTTTTTATCCCTAGACAGATGGATAGTTTGAGAGAGTTATCAAGATCTTAGAAGATATGTTGTAATTTTGTGTTTTGGACTTTAAAGGAACTGGAGCAAGTACTTGTACTTAGCAAAATTCGCCTATAACAATAGTTATCAGGCAAGTATCAAGATGGCTCCATATGAGGCTCTTTATGGAAGACCTTGCAAATCACCAGCCTGTTGGACTGAATTTGAAGATCATGTTCTTACTGGACCAGAATTGGTGGAAGAAACGAACCACCGTGTCAAATTGATACGAAAGAGGTTGGCTACAGCTCAGAGTTGTCAGAATAGCTATGTTGATAAGAAAAGGAGACCCTTAGAGTTCCAAGTAGTAGAAAAAGTATTTCTTAGAATTAGTCCTCAAAAGGGAATTAAGAGGTTTGGATTCAAGAGGAAGTTATCACCAAGATTTGTTGGACCTTTTGAAATACTTAGGAGAATCGAAGAATGTGCTTATGAGTTGGAGCTACCAAACCGAAAGTCCTCAGTGCATAATATATTTCATGTATCGATGCTGCGGAAGTACGAACCAAACCCATCACATATCATACATTGGGATGAAGTTGAACTTCGAGACAATGCAATTTACGAGGAATCAACAATCAGAATATTAGACTGTAAGGTACAGAGTCTCAGGACTAAGGAAATTTCATTGGTCAAGGTTCTGTGGAGACATCATGATCTGGAGAAAGCAACCTGGGAGCTGGAAAGTGAAATGAAGAACAAATATCCAAGTCTCTTCACCCAAAATACTTGACCAAATAGCATTGAAGTGAATAAATACAAATTTTGAGGACAAAATTTATTTTAAGGAGGGTAGGTTGTACTACTCAAAATTCAAGTAAAAAAAATTATTGTTCAAATATACAGTTATTGTAGCGTATTTACTGTTCAAATGTACGGTTACTGTAGCAGGTATTGTTTTGTCAGCAGACAAAATAACTTTCAGCGATTACTGTATAACAGTAGTGAAGATCTACTGTTAGGCACCTCTTTTGAAGCAATTGGAGGGCTCTACTGTTGACGTATGCGTAGTCTCTATTTAAGATTGGAGATGTCATTATCACGTATGCGTAGTCTACTGTTCACAAGTATGGTATTGTTTACTGTTACTATTTAGTATTGTTCATATATATGGTATTGTACATATGTACTGTTCAAAAACAGTTATTAAATCACATTTTCAAAACGTAGATCCTGAAGACTGAAAGACAAAGACTTGAAACAAGGGGGAATAACAACACAAAGATTGAGGTGGAATTGATTACCTTACTCTCTAGTATTATTTGAGTTTTAATGCTGAATATGTGATGTTTACATCGTTTGAATGTTTAGAAGTAGGCAAGGATATTGATTAAATGATTTGTGAAATTCTTTCATTTCTCCTAATTTATATTGTTTATGACCGAGAGAGTATGCTCTGTAGTTGCGTCTTGTATGATCTTCTACATCATTGTTTTCATTTATGTAAATGTTGATTTATGATGTCATATTGATGGAGTGTTTAAATAGTATCGAAATACTTATTTTATTATGCTCTGCACACAAAAATAAGATTAAATAAAGATTTCAATCACATATTGGCGCGGGAACAGACGTCCTTCATGTGTGTTCCATGCAGAATTAGAACTGGTTGTCAGGATTGACACCAGAGTAAACTAGGTTCCAAGAATGATCCCACTTCACAGAGAAGGGTTTGAGTTTCAAGATTGATCTCTCTCTCCAGATTTGGAGCACAGAGGTTAACCCCATTCAGTCTAATTAACGACTATTGATAAATAAATGTTTGAAATGCCTAATGAATGATAAGTGTTTGCATGTTCAATGTTTAATTTAAATAATGATATTGATGTATTGTGTATGATCCACTGGGCTCTTGATCTCACCCCACTCTCTCTTTTTCAGGTAACTATTGAAGACATTGCTCCTAGCAAATCAATATAAATCAATAGTAGTGTGTCTCAAAGAATGAGGATATTAGAAAATAAACTGTATTGTAGGGCATGTGACCCACCATATTTGATCATTTTAGTTGTCGGTCATCAGGCCAGACAGTATTTGTATTATCAAAAGTTGGCTATAGAGCCCACAAGATTCTTCATAACTCTGATCATGAATTAATGTCTTCAGTTATTGTGTAATTCCAAGGTTATTGCTATTCTATTTCTAAGCAAGTGTATTTATACTTCATTTTATACCTTGGGATATGATCTGGTGCAACTAACAGATGTGACTAATGATGTAAAGAAAAAAAAAAGTAATATCTCCAGTTCTTGGATAGAAAACAAGATTGATTGCACTCGAAGGTAATAACGTCTCAAGCTCAACCACGTTGCCTATGATGTATGTGACAGATTTGGGAGCTGGGGTGTTACAGGAAATGACCTCATGGTGGTCAAACTAAAGTAGGTTGGCAGCAATTGAGAAAGAAAAAGAAGAAAAGAAGAAAAAACAAGAAGAAGCATAAAGACAGTAGTGTTTTTCTACACATTGGTGTCCTCCATTTGATCCACTAAATGTCATTTCACTATGGGTGCTCTAAGGTAATGTATTGGAGTGAATATGAAGGCTGAATGATGAATTTCATGAATGAAGAAGATAAGGAAGAGGGCAACCAAAGGTTTATATATGAAAGGTGTGAAAGGTGAGAGAATGATGGCTTTGAAGGATTTTCTCTTGCAAAATCCTAATAGTTGCTCTCTTCTTTCTTGGGAAATCAAGATAGGAAAATGTATAAGATTTTAGATGAAATCCAAACCCTTGATATGTGCACAATTGGATGTCCTTGATGGCTTATAGAGTTGGGGACGGCTAGTGTTAGTCTAGGGTTAGAGAGCATACCTATTTAACTTATCTCAGAAGATTTTTTTTGCTCTAGTTTCCTAGTTCTCTCATTCTGTTTGAAAAATTTTGAATGTCCAATATCTTATTTTATTCTCTCTTTATAGGCCATCCCATGGTTTCTTCTTGTGAGAAATTCTTTCCACTTTGTATATTACTAATTGAACTCCATTATCTTAGAATTTATGGTAAGCATTTGAATTTTTAAAATACAAATCTTATATTTGAATTTTTAATTTTTAATCAATAATCAATAATCCCATAGTCATAGTGTAACTTAATTTCATCAAACCAATGTCAAAAACATGCTATATGTCCTAGTCTAATTCAATGTACATTATTTATTAAATAATATAATATATACTATATCAACTTATGTTCTTTATTCAAGATTATTATTTATTCAACCCTTTTAAATTTTATTTGATCATTGGTTTGATCATTTGCAATTTTTTTCTATGCATATTACTTTATGTATTTTTCTAAACAAAACATATTTGAAACTTGAACCCAAGACCTTCCCATTATAGCATACTATTCTAACTAATTGAATTGATAGGTCAGTTTTATTCTTAGAGTGCTTAATTTGTTTTTAGAGTCCTTCAGGTCATATTCTTGATTTTATATTGCTCAAGACTTTTCAACCCTAAAATTTTTATATTTATTATTAATTAATTAAATTTATTTTAATATTTATGTAATTAATTATTTATTTTACAAATTTTCTAAATTTTTTTTTTACGTATTATATCTATTGTGGTATTTCTCTATGTAAAAACCTCTTTTTTTTTGTGATGCTCTAGTTTGAGGGTTGGGTCAGTTTTTAAAAACTCATCCCTATGTGGTCTCAGTTCAAGAGCCAAGATATTTTGAAAACCTTTCTTATTTGATCTCGATTTGGGGGTAGAGCCACGTGCACCACACCATAGCTAACCAAATTTAGTCCTTATAGTTTACAGTGACTCATGGACTACCATATGACTTACCTATCCTACTAGAACTGAGTAAAACATTGTCTGGAATGCTTAACATTTGAAGTGTGCGCATAATCTTTGTTTATATATATATTTTAATTTGAAAATAAATCCACTAGACTCATAAAGTTCATCTCTTCTTATTTTTTTTATGTAAATACCCCCTCATTTGGCTCAAGAGCCGATCATTTCTATCATGTTTCTCTCTATTTCATTTTTTTGGTAGTTTTGTGCCTTTCGTATGGGTTTTGAATATTTTGTTATTTTTTGGAAGTTGTAATGATTGCCCTAGTGGAAAGAGATAACTTTGAATTTATGTTACTTGAAGTACTCTCCAGCTAGATAGGGCTAATTTGATTCATGTATAGGGTCCAATGGATTTAGGCACTACTTTTTGCTATTATATTGGAAAACCATAAGACTTTTTTTTGTTATTTGAAATTTTGTTTTCTCCTTCTTATATTCAATATTTTTCGTTCATGTTTTGAATAATGGAGCGGAACATGAAAAATAACACGTAGCATTCCCATATCGACAATGCCTAACTATATTTCCACACGAAATATTAGCCTTTCAATAATAAAATGATGTTTTTAAAATGATTATGTTTCCTATTTAATTTCGTTGCAAAATAAAATTGATTTTAAGGACAAAAAAAAAGAATCCATCTGATTTTAAGATATCAAATGTCAGGGCCCCTTCCCTAGGTCGAAGGGCGGCCTGACCGGCAGAGTGGCCCTACAAACTCACTCACTATATCAAGTTCGTCCAACCACTGTTAAGCCTCTTCAACTTCAACAATAAGTGACATCAGAATAATTGAAAGACTCATAAGTGAAAGTAAAAAAACATACGAAGAGTAATCATTGTATTACATATTTTTCTTGTGCAAAATACTCAGTTGACCATATATATATACACAAAAGTATTATCAACCTTGGATAAAAAGAACCAAAAAAGGGAAAATGAGTTTTAAGGGATATAGGCAATTACCACGCCCTTCCCTTTATCAGCCACCAAAGAACCTGAAATATTAGTAGAGTAGTGAACCTAAAAATCAACGTAGCTCAGTGAGTAATAAGACCAGCATGTTACCCATAATTAATATTCTCAAAATAGTGCATGTATACATAAACAGTAAAATGATGCAGTGTGAATGTTTGGCATAGTATAAAAGCAGTTATAAACAGTGCAACAGTTATAGAAAAAACATCGCAAATACATGTTGTTCAAAAACGGTATCAGGACGAGGGTTCAAATCATTAAACTTAACCTATGGTCATCGCTTAAGCGGGTCTTGAGTCAGGCGTACTGGCCACTCAAGTGGCTCATGAGCTAGGCATATTACTCGAATACCCAAATCCCGCACTTAGTCCTTGAGTGTCATGACTCGAGCGTGTTTTGAGGCTAGGCACACTGATCATATGCCCTAACCCCAACTCTCGGCCTTCAAGTCTAATTTCAATCACATCGTGTACCCTGACCGCGACACTCGACCCTCGAGCTTATGGTCTCATTGCCCTTGTACGTCTTTCAAATCAATCTGATGTATCTCAATCATATAAAACCATTTAAACCATGTCATTTCACACAAGTTTTTATGCAAGGAACACAATTACAAAAAACACCTTAATCAAACTACTCATCTCGGGTCCCGCACACCAATGTCCTGTCGACACTAGGCCCAGTCCTGCAGTGCTCACTCGGATCTGCATTATTTAAAGTCAATTTCAGTTCTCTTTACAATGTGGCTTAATCCCTTACTCAACCATCCCCAATCGATCTCGATCGACCCAAATTCGATTCGGTCAAATTCATTCATTTGGTCAAACTTAGTCAAAATTGGTCAACATGATCAGTTTTGGTCACCTTTGGTCAATTTGGGTCAAATTGGGTCAAGTTAGGTCAAAATCGAGCCAATTAGGCCAAAATCCCAAAATTCCAACACTTAGCCCAAATTCAAGTTTTTTGCTCTCTTTGTTCAGTAAATTTGTCGAATTTTCTGCGATCAATCCGTAAGTCGAATTTGTACAAAACATTTCAAATTTCATCTGCACTTCCTAAACATTCACCAAAATTTTAGATTCTGATTTTTGGACACCATTTGCTATGGTTTCTAAGTATGGTAACAGGGAATGTGAAAGCTCATATCCTATGGTAACAGGGAATGTGAAAGCTCAAACCCCCTTACTCAATTCAATTTGGAGCAAAATTTGATAGACATACTCTTGACATATCTAGTAACCACTCCACCAAATTTTAGCTCAAAATACCCATTTTTGGTCAACCAATCAGCCTCCTATATCCTCTATTATGTAACAAATTGTCCAAATGTTCAAGTTTCCTATAGTTTTCAAGTGCCTAAACATCTCTATCGCTCCATTGATTTGAGGCCCTTTCTTACATATTTTGTATAGCTTAGATGCTAGAATATTGATAGTTCAAGTCTTATCTCAAAACAGCAAACAACCATGGCTATAATCATTCTTAAATACACCCTATAACTTAGCACATAGCAATAGTTCAAAATATTTTCTAAGTACCAAACTCTTATATGTAACTAGGCATCTTGGCATGGACACAAAACTATGTATATAGTGAATTGGGGTTGAGGTTTATATCTCCTTGTAGCCTCAGATGTGAGGTTTAAAATGCTTCAAATCGCAGTCCAAACAGATGTCCCTAGCCACTTTAAATGCTGCCTCAAAACTAGTTCCAAGAACTGTCCTCTGTTTGAACTATTGTAATAGTTGATCAAACAATCAACTTTTGTACCTTGTAAAATAGGTTCAAGGTTTTCGTTTTTTATTTCCATCACTTGGAGACTAAAGTATACAAGATAAGGAATAAAACAAGGGGTTTTACCTCAAGAATGGACCTTGAATGGGTTAAGAATCACCCCATTGAAGTTTGCTCCAACACAGTTTTCTGCAAGTTTCCAACTACAATAGTTTCAAATAGCCCTTTTCATGGTCGTTTCAATCCCAAACGGATGTGGGATTCAACCAACGGCTTGCACAAAGTTGTAGAGGGGATTGAGAGCTTTTCAAAGAGTCCAAGATCACAAAAAACAAATTCAAGATGAGGGAGAAACAAATTATTGAAGATGGGTTGCAGAAATTGGAAATGAGAATCTACTCAAGAGTTGAGGTTTTGTTGCATGGCAAAAGGGAGTGCCACGTGGCTCATGAGTTGTCATGCAAGGTGCCTTGTTGTCTCCATGTATTGGCTTGGTCAGGAGGATGATTGGATTGACAAAACCATGGGTTTTGCTAGTTTCCTGGATGAAAAATGGCTGAAATTCGCTAAAAAATCGAGCAAAAATTGAAGGGAACAAAAGATGGGGTGCGTGGGCTGGCTAGGCGCGTGGGCCGGCCCACGCCCCAGTTCTGTCTGGCCCGCGCATGCCTAGGCCACTTGACATGGGCCTAGGCCCGCGTTGACGGCCCAAACCGCATGGACTGAGTCGTGCAGCTAGGTTTCAGCCCACATGGGCCATGAGCCCGTGCAGCCAAAAATCCAAAAAATTACATTTTTTTTAATTTTATTTTCTTCTTTCTTACACACACACACACACACACACACACATATATATATATATATATATATAATTCATCATTCATTTTTTTCTTTTATTTTTTTATCAAAATTATTAGATTTATCCTCCTCAATTTTTTCAAAATCTCCAACTATACCACAATTTTCATCACTCATACACTTATTTTCCAAAAATTAAATATTCTACCCAAAATTTGCATTTTTTTTTGCAAAAATCCAATAATTGCCCCAAAAATTCAATAATCACTCTAAAAAAATCACATTTTCTCCCAAAAATTATATTTCCACCATAATTAATGTAATCTCTTCTCAACTCAGGGTAGTGTCAGGTCATGAAATCCTCACTCTTCCATGTATCCTACTCAGCACCATAGAATTGTCAGCGCACTCGTACCATTGATATCTCCTTATTGTGCAACTTCTTTATAGCTCGATCGATGATGGCCACAGGCATCTCATCGTATGTGCAGTCTTCTCGCAACTCAATATACCTCCAATTGATAATGTGCGAGGGATCGGGCTGGTATTTCCTCAACATAGAAACATGGAATACATGATGCACCCCATCCTCTTAAGGATCTCCAAAGGCCCAATATATTTTAGTGTGAACTTCCCTGAAATCCTGAAGTGTGTTTGCCCCTTGCGAGGCAAAATGCGGAAGAGGACAAGGTCACCAACATCAAACTTAAGGACCTTTCTTCGTTTGTCTGCATAACTCTTCTATCGGTCTTGAACTACCTTCATATTTTGTGGAATCCTCTGATCATCTCATTCTACTCCTATATGAAGGTAGGGCCCAAGACTACTCTGTCACCAGTTTTGGCCCAACAGGCAGGAGATCTGCAAGGTAAACCATCTAACGCCTCAAATGGCGCTATCTCGATGCTCAACTGGTAGCTGTTATTATAAACAAACTCGCACAAGGCTATTGATCCTCCCAACTACCACCAAAATACAAGATCACAGCATATCCTCTAGGATCTGTATCACTCGCTCAAACTGACCATCAGTCTGTGGATGGAATGTCGTGCTAAGGTTTACCTTCGTCCCCAACTGAGCCTGCAATGCTTGCCAAAAGCGAGATGTGAACCTAGCGTCTTTGTCTGATACTATGGATAAGGAAGTCCCTGGAGCCTCATAATCTCTCTAATATAAAGTCGACTCAATCAATCCATTGAATCCTTGCTATGCATAAGAAGAAAGTGGGTAGGTTTTATCAAACGGTCCACAACTATCTAAATAGTATCAAGCCTCCACTGTGTACAAGGGAGTCCTCTAACGAAGTCCATAGTGATGAATTTCCACTTCCACTCCGGTATAAATAAGGGCTATAGAGATCCACCGAGTCTCTAGTGCTCAGCCTTAACCTGCTGGCAGGTATCACGTCTCTAAATAAAGGCTGTTATGTCCTATTCATCCCGAGCCACCAGTATGTGCATTTAGCGTCTTGGTACATCTTATTGGTGCCTGAATGAAAAACATATTTCAAGCGGTGTAGTTCTTCAAACACACTGCATCTCAAACTAGCATCATATGGTACCCACAGCCGTCCCCTCAACCTCAGTGCACCCTGTGAATCAAGTGACCACTCCCCACGAGGAATGTCATTTGCCTAAGCCTTGAACGTATCATAGTCCACATCAGGAGGTTGTCCCTCTATGATCACCTAAACCTGGACTGGTTGGGCTGTAATCTATACATTGACCCTGGCCTCAGAAGATGACTCATGGATATTCATAATCATGAAAAAATCAATCATCATCCACTCATGAGACATGTGTCTAGCCATACATGCAGTCTCGACCCGCTTCTGACTTAAAACATCAGCTACTACATTAGCTTTCCCCGGGTGGTATGTAATAGTGAAGTTATAATCCTTCAACAGCTCCATCTATTGCATCTGTCTCATGTTCAGATCCTTTTGTGAGAACAAATATTTGAGGCCCTTATTATCTGAATAGAGCGTGAAACGCTCGCCATAAAGGTAAGGTCGCCATATCTTGAGTGCGAATACTACTGCTGCCAGCTTTAGGTCATATACCGGGTAGTTCCTCTCATGATCCTTCAACTGTTGGGAGGCAAAAGCTACAACCCTGCCATCTTGCATCAATACACAGCCCAGGCCTATCTGAGATGCATCAGTATATATGGTCAGCTCTTGGTCGAGCTCTGGCAACACTAATACTGGAGCCAATGTCAATCTCTGCTTAAGCTCAAAAAAGGCATTTTTGCACTCGTCGGTCCACATAAATGGAGCATCCTTCTTGGTTGGCTTCGTCATCAGAGCTGCAATCCTTGATAAGTTCTGGACGAAATAATGATAATAGCCTGCTAACCCCAAGAAGCTACGGATCTCAGTTACTGTGGTAAGTCTCGGCCAGCTAACAATCGCCTCGACCTTAGTGGGGTCAACAGAAATACCCTTAGCTCTAACCACCTGACCCAAAAATCAGACCTTTGATAACCAAAACTCGCACTTGCTGAACTTAGCATATAACCTATGCTCTCTCAAGGTCTGCAATGCAATCCTTAAGTATTCCATATGTTCCTCATGAGACCTCGAATAGATCAAGATATCATTGATGAAGATAATCACAAAAGCATCGAGGTATAGCCGAAACACCCTCTGGATGAGGTCCATAAACATATTTGGGGCATTTGTCACGCCAAACGATAGGACTAAGAAATCATAATGCCCATATCTAGTGCGAAACGCAATCTTCGACACATCTTCCTCCCTAACTCTTAGTTGATGGTACCCAGATCTTAGATTAACCTTCAAAAACACCTTGGCACCTCTAAGTTGATGAAATAAGTTGTCAAAACGTGGAAGAGGATACTTGTTCTCGATCATCACCTTGTTTAGTTGCCGATAGTCGATGCACAATTGGAGGTTCCTGTCTTTCTTCTTCACAAACAATACCGAAGCACCCCAATGTGAAACACTAGGAGAGATGAACCCCTTATTCAACAACTCTTCCAACTAGACCTTCAACTCTTGCAACTCCTTAGGTAGGGATCGATATAGGTTGTGTCCTTTGAATGACATCAATGAGAAAGTCGATCTCCTGCTTAGGGGGGAAGTCAGGTAGATCCTCAGGAACACGTTAAGAAAATCTCTTACGACAAGGATCTCATCAATGCTCGATCGTGAGGGTGCCTCATCTATGGTCGTCAAACTGGCTAGAGTATCAATCTCGTGCTGCTTCACCAATCTGCCATGAGTACTTTTCCTATCTGAAGCTCTCCCCTGAAAGATGACAATGGGTTAGCTTGGAATTTGAAACACAACCCTCTTGGCATAACAATCCACATGTGTGTGGTATGCAGCCAGCCAATTCATACCGAGTATGGCATAAAACTCGAGAAACTCCAACACTAGAAGGTCTACCACAGTCTCAACATCCCCCATCCTAAGTATGCACTTCTCACATATTATGTTGGGGTAGATATGTTCTCCAACTATAGTGCTCAAAATCAACCAAGTAGAAGCCCTAACTAGTTTAAGTCCTAGTCTATCTACAACACATCCAGAAATGAAGGACAAAGTAGAATCAGCATCAATCAACACATATATAGATAAATCACAAAGTGAGACAGTACCTTTCACCAAGGTCCTCGTCAAATTAGGGTTAGGCTGGGTGACGACCTATGCTGTGTTTCTAATAACTGGGGCGAAAGAACTAGGACCTACTGTAGAACATCTTAATTTGAAGCCAATGGAGATATCTATGTTGTGGGTATCGCTCAATAGGTCTTTGAACCTTTCACAAGCTTCATATAGAGATTCGAACTCATAGTGCTTGAAGGAACTGATCTTACCCTGCAATTGACGTATTTTAGCGGGTGTGAAATATTTTTGGAGGAATTTTTGACCCATTTCCTCCCATGTTGTAATACTTCCCGGAAGCAATGTCTACAGCCAATTCCTAGCTTTATCCCTTAAAGAGAAAGGGAAAATCCTCAGCCTTAACTGGTCTTCAGTTACCCCGTTCATCTTGATCGTGTCATAGATCTCCATGAAAGAGTTGAGGTAAGCCATAGGATCTTCTATTGCTGAACCTGCAAACTATTGTCGCTACACCATTGTAATCAAAGAGGGCTTCAACTTGAAGTTGTTTGCATTTATTGACATCCTAGCTATGTCGGAGTAATTGTTGTTCACTACGGTTTTGAAGAAATCCCGCAATGGTGTGTCTCCATTGTTCCCCACACCAAAAGTTTTACTATCAACCATAGTTGATACTCGTCTTTTGGCTTCCAATCAAATCTGATGTATGGCCTTAAACAAATCTGAATCGTATGGTTCACAAGGATCTGTACTCATGCAACCCTGAAAAACCAAAAGCAAACACAAGATCAAGTGTATTCAATGAAGTTAACAAGAAAAGAAATGCAATCAACACAAGAATAAAAATAAAAATTTTGCCTTAATTAAAATTAAACCGATTTCAACTTGTTTTAAGACACCGTTCCCCGGCAACGGCGCCAAAAACTTATTGGCAACCACATAAGTGTACGAGATAGCAATAGTAATAATTGGTAGAGACCGAGAATCATCTTCAAGGAACAAAATTTTAGTCAACTATCTCAAATCTCAATCTAATGTTAGCATTCACTTTATGAAGGCATGTAACAAAGATTGATTTGTTTGAATCTAAATTAGAATTAAAACTATTGAAAGCAATGAAAATCTGTTTCGAAAACTATATTGAATGATTGTCTAGGATAGTAAATTCTTTTGTTCTTACCTTCAATTTCTATTCCAATTTGTTAAACTTCTATTACTGTAGGTTCTAGCACTTATCATTAAGGCCCTCTGTCAAGACACCTCAACACCTATTAATCTTGTTACCTAATACCCTCTTCCGAGGTGCACAGTCAACAACCTAATGCCTTGTGAGTAGTAATCACATGCAACCCCCTAAACAGTCAACAACCTTCTAGTCAGTCAACTAATCTAGGTTTATATTATAATAGTCTGACCATTAAACCTCTCTCCTAAGTTAGTTTAATAGTTTGAAACCATAATGTTCATGGTCAGTAAACATTAAGCATTAAACACACACAATATAAAAACAATGCATCAAAATCAATTAATTGGAATATGAAATCTCAGGTTCCTACATTAGAAATTTACATCCTAGACTTAGAGATTAACTAGTCTGGCATTGTATAAGTTCAAACATCAAAGAATAATGAATACACGGTAACATACTCAAAACTCAAGCCTTGATCTTCAATCCTTTGTTGTTCTTCTTCTTTTCCTCTATTCAACCATCAAAATCAACTTATTTTCAAAGTCCAGGATGATTAAACCCTAATCTCGTTTCCTATTTATATTCTAACACTTAAAAACCTAAACAAAATTAGAAACACATTAATTAATCGCATTACCACGGTCAATGACAGTGGCCATCCTCATTCCCATCCTCGTTCCTAGTCGAAAATATGAATTTCTAGCATTCTGTGAACCGCGGTCACTGGACGGTAATCAATTTCTTCACAATATGCTAATTTTGGTTACCGAGGTCACTAGACCGATTACTGCGGTAACCAATGTGATGTATCTTTTTGCGATTTTTTGGCTTTTCTCCAACTACCTCGGTCTTCAGTTGACGTATTGTGGTAATTGGTTGCTTTTCTTTGATTTTTGCTTTTCTTTTCCTCTTTGTGTTGTGATTCTCTTTAGGTTTTGTTCCAGTCCTGCACAAACACTAAAGAACCTTCTCCATATATCATTTTCTCATAAAAATGCTTTAAACCATGCTTAACAATGCTTAAATGCAATAAAATATGTAATTCCTATTATGAATGCTAATACCATTAATCATGCACAAATGTATTTGATTTCCTACTAAACTTCTATAAAATGCATATAAACAACCCATAATAATGTCAATCTATTATGCAACTAACACTAACCATTTGTAACTTACACTAAATTGAAAACTTGACAGCCCGCCCCTCTTCCCACCAAATTTTTATTTAAGTGTATAATCCATGCTCATCTTAATGAGTATTTTTAAGTATGCTCTTAAATGAGCATGCCACACGATACCTAATGGACGTTT